>JABUQX010012184.1:30000-32500 GCA_015478945.1 Trachelipus rathkii
ACTCTTCCATCTATAAAAGTTTAATTTTGCATGTAATAAATATCAAACTAGGCGAAAAAATTAAAATTTTTAGGGCATTTCCCGAGGTTAATTTTAATCCTTTTTTTTTTTTCGTTGCTGCTCATTTTAAATATTTCCTGCAAGTTTCTGGCGTCGATAATTTGGATAATTTCTTCTTTAGACAAATGTTATACATTAGTTATATTCCTACTTCATAACTTTTTATGTTAACCATTTCATGCTAGTTTCATGAAAATCAGCTTGTTTCACTGTAATATATATATATAATATATATATATAATATATAATATTAAAATATTTTATAATATATTTTTTTAAAATTTAGAAATATGTTTTTATATATAGTTTGTATTTTCTGTAATATATATATATATTATATATAATATATAATATATTATATATATATATATATATGATTTTTTAAAGAGGCTAGAAAATTGAAAAAAGGGACTAGAAAATACCTCCAGGATTTGAAAGAAGAGCTTGAAAATATATTTGAAAAGGAGCATCGTGAAACTATTATACTTTTTATAGCTTCTGTTTTGATATTAATGATCACAGTACGATTATTGTTTAAGTTTAAGTAAGTTTTTTTTTTTCGTTATATTACTTATCATAATAGGATTATTGTTTAGGTTTAAGTAATTTTTTACGTTGATATTACTTATCATACTGGGAATATTGTACAAGTTTAAGTTATATATATATATATATATATATATATATATATATATATATATATATATTATGTGTATATATATATATATATTATATATATATATATATATATATATATATATATATATATATATATTTTTTTTATATTTATATATATAGAGATATATATATTATATAAAATATATATATATATATATATATATATATATATATATATATAATATTTATATATATATATAATATATATATATATATATATATATATATATATATCTTTTTGTAGTTAGTAAATGTGGAGATCTTTTCTTTTTTTTGGGAGTTTGGTGGGGGGAGGTCAGAGATATGAGGATAGGGAGATGATCTGATTGTAGGTCGGTGGTTGTGTCCCAGGTTAGTCTGTGATGTAGGGAGGGGGAACAAAATGTGACGTCTGGTGAGGTGGGGGATTGGTTGGCTTGGGGAGGGATTCTGGTGGGGAGTTTTTTTGAGTTAAGGATATTCAGGGATTCCAATTCATTAAGGATATGGTTGCCCCGGGGATCAGATGGGTAGTCTTCGTACCAGGCAGTGTGGTGGGCATTTAAGCCGCCTCCAAGGATGAGATTTGGGTATGTAGCTATTGTTGATAGGGGGTGTGTGAGGTTGTTTGGGGGCGGGTTTGGGGTGGTCGGGTGGCGAATATAAAGGTTGAAGATGTTGTAGGTGGTCTTGTTCAGGAGTATGGAACAAGATTGGGATTTTATTAATGCGGCGGGGAGTGGTGTGGAAGTGTTAGTAGTTGTATTATGATATGGTATGCTGTTGTGGATCAATGTAAAAAGGGGAGTGGTGAGGAGGTTGGGCAGGGGAATATATGGCATCGTAACCATAGAATGTGGGGAGAGGGGTGTTTTGGGCGAGGGAGACAGAATTTACTAACCATATCGAATCCCATATAAACCCTACACCAATACATGACATAACAACATTAAACACCTCCATCATTCATTTAAACAACATAATCATCAAATCAGCCAATCTCTACATACCTAAGGGTCATAGAAAATCCTACAATCCTAAACTATCCCCCGAAATCAGTCAACTTATTAAACAAAGAAACTCCCTCCGAAAACTCAGACCATACACCACATTAACCACTAACCAAATAACTAACCTAAACACTCAGATCTCTAATCTCATAACCACTAACACTACTAACAAGTTTACAGAATACCTACAAAACAACATCTCACGCATAGATAATAAGAAAACCTGGCAGGTTATCAAAAAACTAAACAACTCACAAAACAACCCCCCTCCCTCACACGAATTCCCATCCTTGCCCGACAACTCCCTCCCTTCCTCAAAACAACAAGCAGACAGCCTCGCAAAACACTACGCTAATATCTCCCGTAAACCAACTCTCCCCATTAATAGGTTAACAAAAAAACAACTCAAAAAACTTCCCTCAGATCACAACCCTCCACCTCCTTTTACAACCAACATGATATCAGAGACAATCAAAACCTTAAAAATTCACCAGCAACAGGACCAGACTCAATCTCAAACTTCCACCTGAAACACCTAGGAGGAAAAGCAATTCTCCTCATCACAGAAATCTTTAACAAATCCTGGAAACTCAATTATATACCCCCAATCTGGAAACAAGCATTCATTATCCCAAAATTGAAACCTAAAAAAGACCCCAATTCCCCATCCTCCTATCGCCCAATCTCTCTTCTCTCCACCATCAGCAAACTGCTGGAGAAACTAATATTAAAAAAAATATCCCCACACATCACCCTCCCAGAATTCCAACATG
>JABUQX010012185.1:0-7500 GCA_015478945.1 Trachelipus rathkii
TTAGGTTTGCGGAGGAAGGTGGCAGGTTCTTCGACTTCCTTTTTTCTAAAAAAGTACTTGTGAGTTATTGGTGGGTGAGAAATGGAAGCCATGGGAATTACAACAATGTGAAATATTAACAGCTAGTTGAAGTTGCCTTTCAAGAAAAGGCAGCCTGGCACAGTCAATATATAGCGCAGGGCCATCGACATAGGGAGGAAAATTGACCGTCGCTGGGATATTAGTAGCGATGTCATTGAATCCGAGAGTAAATAATAATATACTTAGAACATTGCCCTGCGGATAGCCGTCATCAGAGTAAAGGCGGGGCGTGACAGAACACGGCACCCGACCTGGAAGATCTGTCTGACAGACAGGTATTTTAATAAAGAGAGGGAACTGTCAAATCGGAAACCGAGCAGTGGAGTTTTAAGGAGAACCTCAGTTCTCCACGTTGTGTTGTACGCTTTTTCAAGATAAAAAAACAAACACCAAGAACCATCCCACCAGTTGAGGCCTACCGCATGTCATGTCATGATCCTGTTTTAATAATTGATTCGGGGTTGAACAAATTTTGCGGAAACCAAACTGGAAATTTGAAAAAGCCTGGCGACTCTCCAGAACAGGGAGAAGGCGGACTGAAACCATTTTCTCCTCTCCATTAATTTACAAGTATGACAGGCAGCGAAATTGGTCTTTGGTTTTTCCCCCAACTTCGGATTTTTTCCAGTTTGGGGATAGGGATTACAAAAGCAGAGTAGTCCAATAGAGGAAAGAGGATCGATCTCGTTCTGTTATAGCGCAGATCCAGCAAGAACTCTAATGCAGAGGGGTGAACATGACGGAGCATTATGTACGAAATTAAGACTGGGCTAAGGGCACCGTCTTTGCTGTTCGCCAGTGCAGTTTGATACTTTGCAAGTGTAAAAAGACGGTTATAGATATGATCTTCCCTTTCGCGGAAAGTCTGGCAGTGCAGTGTTATTCTCAATTTTTGAAAGGCTTCAGGATAGCAGAAAGAGCTCGAGTGGCTAGCAAAACTATAACCTAATGCATCTGCAATAGCTGCAGGACCAGAGATCGTATCGGTTATCAGGCCAATAACGGAAGACAATTGGTGAAAAGTTGTTGGAACGGCGAGATCTTTTCTGTGCAACTTTCTACACTGAAGTGTTATGGAGTTGAAGTTGACAGTAGAGGTATAAGTTCGAAACTATTGTTTACGTGTTTGGAGATTAATTCGACCAAGGGGTTGCAGAAAGCCTACCTGTGGAAGATCGCGAAATGCAAGCTTCCGCTGTTGCGATGATAACTTGTTGGAAGAAGTAAAGGGCATCATCAATAGTCGGAAACCGCTTATTGAAGGGACAAAGTAAGATAGCTGTGGCCTGATAAAAATGAGCCCACTCGGCTTGGTCATAACGCCAGCTGAAATTGGGTTTTAACATTAGGCTCGGTGCAAGTTCATTTAAGGCTATTGGATAATGATCACTGCCGTATAAATAATCAAAGCGGGACCAAGTAAAGCGATCCATAAGAGAATGAGAGCAAAAGGAAATATCAATACAGGAAGAGTGTGTATCTAAACGTTCATATGTAGGGAGTCCTGTGTTAAGGCATCCCAGGGAAAAGGGTGTTAGAAGATCTACAAGGATCTTAGACAAGGTGACATAGGCTCCCCATAAGGGGTGGCGAAGGTTGAAGTCTTCTAGTATAATAACCGGAGTAGGGAGCTACTTAAAAAGATCAGCAAGTCGACCTTAGTAAACTCTCTACTCGGAGCCAAGTAGATCGAGCAGACAGTAAGGTCGGTGGACAGACGAATTCGTGCTGCAACTGCATGAAGTCTAGTTTGAAGAGGGACTGGAAAATAGGGGACATATTTATGAATGAGTATTCCTGCACCTCCCCTATCATTGTCACCTCTTTCTATAGAGGTTAGCTGCGGTTTATAAGAAGTCACGATGACATAGTCGAAGTTCCTGCAAACATACGCGCTTTGGTGTATATATGTTTATTAGTTGAACAAGTTCTTCAAAATTAGAGTAGTAGCCACGACAATTCCATTGGAGGAAGGTGGTCATGCTATATTTTTATAAATGTTATGAAGATGGTCTTTATGAGACAACTGTCTCCATTTCCTGTTTTCTCCGCAATTGGTCTCTATGTGCTAGGGGGTGATGTTGGAGAGGGATTCCAGATGGGTAGAAGGATGAGACGTTGGGTTTCGACGAAGAACAATAAATCCTGGTGGTAAGGAATAGTCGTACAAAAAGATTTGGGTTGTACGACCGGTTTTACTTTTTTATTTTATTTTTTTTTTGGGGGGGAGTTTTCAGTGGTATTTGGTGGAGGGGCTTCACCATGAATGCGAGCAGTTAAGTTACACCAGTCCATCTTATTGCGTGGACTTGGTTGGTTGTTGGAAGAGCAACCAAAATGCTTTGTTTAGGAATGAAAGCGATATCAACATCTGCCAAGCAAGCAGATTTAGAAATGGGTGGAGAATAATGGAATGTTTCCCTGGAGGCAGTTTAAGGAGACACCCGAAAAGTGTCACTTTTTTGTACAGATGTTGGAGTTGCAATGTTGGGATCCAATATGGGTTCCGTTGGGTTACGGAGGTCTGACGCTTGATACTTGTTAGTGAAAACATACTTGGGTTAAGTGGTGGGAACATACTGGTCCCCCATTTCGTGCCACCAGCAAGATTTAGAACGGCTGGAACGCTTTGCCGGTGTTTGCGTTGAACGATTTTCCATTCACTCTCTCGAGCACAAGAACATTAGAGAGAGAAGAGAGCGTGGGTCGTCAGCTAGACTCATTTGGGAACGGTGATCCATAAGGCATTAATCCTTTAGGGAGTGCTGAGGTAGGAAATTCGGAAGAAAGGTTACAGGAGGATTCAGAAGAGCTGGAATAATCTGCAAGCTATCATAGAGTTTGGGTTGTGGGTTTGTTTCAATAGCTGTGAGTTGTTTGGGTACATCCTATTGAAGTCACTGCTTTTGCCTTAAATAGACTTATGGCGAGGTTTCTTCTGAGCTGCATTTTTTAATCTGGGGTCAGTGTGTTTTGCTTTTGAAATTCGGATGTTTTGTATTTTGGCGAATAATCTTAGCTTGGTGATAATCTTTTTTTTGTGTTTAGGACATCTTTTTCAGGAAATTGATTAGGTTGGAAACAGATTAGGGGACATGGATGCAGGCCTCTTACGTTGAGTTTGGGGAACTCTCGGAAGGATATGGACAGAGTGTCTTGACAGGAAATGCCCTCCAAGCTTGTGTATTGGATGAGCCAACTTAGTTTCATTGTTAGTTTGGGTTGAAACCAGTACTCGGAATGGGTTGTTGGAGGCATTTTAAAACGGGAGTTGGATCAAGGGTACTTTTTGGTAGTATAAAGAATGCAGGCGGGCAGGTTTGGTAGTAACTGCATGAGTTTGGTTAGAATTAAGGGAAGAGTTCTAACTGGAATGAATTGTGGTCGGTGGATTAAACGCACGAGGCCAGGGGGAGCTGCCTGCAATTGTAGCCAAGATTGCCTTTCTATTGTGGAAATATTGTCTTTGAGCTGGTGTTGGCATCTCTCTGCTCAAATTTTGTACGGTAAATTAACTCAAATCTCCTGTTCAAACAGTAAGACGGGCATTTTAAAGAAGAGGCACTCACTGTGGGGTCCTCCACAGTTTTTGTAGTGTGGTGTGTTTTCACATGGAAAGTGAAATTCATCTTCGCAGACTGGGCATATATCATGAGGTCCCCTACAGTATTTGAAGATAACCAAAACGTTGGCATTTAAAGCAACGTCCGGGTAAGGGATACACGTACGAACACTGTAGCTTGTAAACGCTATTTTCATCTTTGAAGGTGGATAAAGGGTACTAAATATCAGCGGTAAACGAGGATTGGGTGTATCAGGCGAGTCCCGACGAGGGGGAAATCTATAAACGTTTGTAACTAGAAATCTTTTCTCCTAGAAATTTCTTAAATGACAGAAAATCTCGTTTTTTCAGTTCTAAGAATAAATAGTGCCTTTGGATGTGTTTCTTATTTCATCAAGAGTGGAAATAAGAGGGATGTTTCCGAGAGACGTTAAGGATGACAAGAGGGAACTTTGATTCCGGGTAGTAGCTTGAACGAGAAGGGACCCATTTCTCATTAACGTTACTGGGAGTCTTCAACTCCCTAAAGCTTTTTCAAGTGCATCGCTAAGAATAATGGTTTTTTGCTCAGTGAGAGCTTTGGAAGTAGTGGATCGCCATAAGTAATACATCGGGAATGTTGTATCAGCTGATATTCCTGGAGGGGGAGCAGCATTTGGAGTATAAATGAGAACGACTAGGACGGGGGCAACCTTTTCAGGCAATGTCCCAACCGTTTTTTGGGCATTTGGAGTTGAGCATATCAAGCGACGAATGCGCTGATGTTATGCAGAGGACTTTCAGGTGTAGTAGAAAGAATAAAAGCGGAAACACCTGCTGGTCTAGGAGTATGATGGACCAATGTGGGGTCAGGTGGGGTGTCCGACAGTTGGTAATAATGCACACCTTGATTTAATACGTTTTTCTTCAAGAGGCATTTCATAGAAAAATTAAACCACCAGATTTCGCACAATTAAAGGGCATATAACAATAAAATAAATTGAAACTAAAAAAATAAGTTAAAAAGAATGGAACGAAAAAAGCGTTTATTTCATAAAGGAAGGGTAGTTCTTCCCCACAACAGGCAAAACAGTTTCAGCCACTATCACATATAACTCCTTAAGTTTCGATGTAGTTATACTCTTCACCTCTGTACCTGTTCTTTTAACCACTCCAATAGAACGCTTCATTAATGAAACAAATTTCAATTTCACAACCTTTTCCTCTCATCAAACAACCTTATTCTATTTACCCTTGAACACAATTACTTTCAGTTTAACAGCACCTTTTTCAAACAAAACCATGGTCTTAGTATGGGATCTCCCCTTTCCCCTATCCTTGCCAACATCTTCATGGAACTTTTAGAAATCTGTCACATTCTCCCCCACCCTCTTCTTAACAACTCTTTTTGGTACAGATATGTGGATGATATTTTCGTAAATGGTACCTGTTAACACTAACCCTATTGACATCCTCACTTTCATTAATAACATCAACCCAAATATTATATTTACTATAGAACATGCAACCAACAACAACTTACCCTTTTTAGACACTTTTAATTTGGTCCGATCACGATAACATACAATATAAGGTATAAAGAAAACCCACTTCTAACCCTTCCTATATACACTGGTTTTCTTCCCATTCTCTTAACACTAAAATTGGTACCTCATCCTCCTTATTCCTTAGAGCTTTAAGGATTTGTTTTCCCCCCTACCTCCAAAATGAATTTAATTTAATTTCTTCAACCTTTCGTAAACTATCCTATCCACAACAAATTATCACCAATGCTCTCCTTAAAGCGAATAGCTTTTATACCTTCCAATCTCCTCGTGATAATACACATACTTCCTACCCCTTTTACTGTCTTCTCATAATTTTTTGCAAAAAATTCCTTCTAAAACTATCCTTACCCATCTTTAAATCTTCCTTTCAAAAAAATTTTAAACCAAAATCCATAAGCAACACTTTTACTTCTATGTGTTTACAAATAACCTTGTGCACCATGGTAACAGATATACCATTGGAGAAACACATGACTTCACCCGCCGTAATTACCACACAAATATGACCTACTTCAAGACAATCCAAACTCTGCTCTAATTCTCTACCCACAACCATACCATAAACATAGACCACATGACACCATTATTAACATTGAAAACCTTCACTTAGAAGATTTACCGAATCTTTTTGCATAAACAATTCAAATTATAATATACAAAGAAATGATTAACAAATAGATCCCTTCATTAACAACATTCTTAACTCTACCTTTTTTCAAAAAAAATTAAAACCAAAACTTTTTGGTGATAATTTTAAATTTGTTTTGTAATTTTTATTATATTTAATTAGTTTTATACTAAATTGGTCATAAGCTGAAAGAGGGCCAAGTTTGGTAGAAATATTCTGCTAAATTCTTAATAAATTTCTCTGATATATTTGATATTAAACTTTCAACCTCTTATTAAAAGAGTATTAATTTTTCTCTATTTTTATATAACTTTTTAAAAAGTAATATTTTTAATTTAAGATTACATCTATTATTATATATATAGTATATATATATATATATATATTATATATATATATATATATTATATATATATATATATATAATATATATATATATATATATATATATAATACGGTATATATATAATAGTATATATATATACCTATTTATATATATATTATATTATATATATATTATAATATATATATATATATATATATATTTATATTATATATATATATATATAGTATATTATATATATAATATTATATTAATATATATATTAAATGGGAGAGACAAAAGAAAAAGTTGGATTGAGTCAGTAAACAATGTTTGAAGGAGAGAAATGTGAGTTTGGCAGAGGCGGAAGAAAGGTGCATAAAGGAGTGAATGGTGGGGTTTTTGTGAGGGGGTATGGTGTGGCCCACCTGCCAAGGGATGAACCTTCATTGACGATTTACCATAGTGAGGGTTGCGTCGCGGTCCAGTGAAGCTCTAGGTGGATTTTCTGACTGCGACGAGTTCTTACTAATTAATGGTAGCAGAGCGGGCGGTAAGGCTGGGCTTTTCTTTTCGACTTTCGTCATATTCTTCTACTGCTTTTCTTTTTCGATGCATGTTACGCACCTTACTCCAGCCTTGGGGAAAAAAGGTAGATGAAGAAGGAAGAAGAAGAAGAATATATATATATAGTATGTTACTAAAAATAACGGCCTTTTCATATTTTCGGCTATAACTATTAAATTATTTTACATATTTTCTTTTTAATCATTTCTTATAACGGCTAGGCCTAGGCTATTTAACCCAGTAAAAAATTTATTTGGCTTTAAAACTTTTGTAATTATTTAGACCAAAAAAAATAAAAATAACCCGCCGTTTGCAAATGTAGCCCACTTGTATGACAAAAATAACCCATCCCCAAAAACCCTCTCTATGAGTGGCAATATGCTGCTTATTAGTTATTAGAATATGTTACACATTATTTAATTAAATTATGAAAATAAAGAAAAATAAAAAACAAAACAAAACATCAAATTTAAAAATAAAGAAATCAAAAATTTTAATTACGTTAAAATAATGGAATTATGTTTGTTGGGGCTGGTTAATTGTAGCAGACTTTTTGTTTCTTTTACTTTCTTAGCACCCCATCTGCGTTCGTGGGTACTTTCCATGTTTCCATCTACTTTCCTGAGGTACTTTCCAGCTACTTTTCTTATATGCACAGAATATCTGAGATGTTTTCGTAATAATGTTGAGATCATTGCCAACTATTATACCATGACTATGATGGTCATTCAGCCTCACGCCTCATGTACGTGATTGTAGAGGTCAGCATACTGTTCAGCCTGAGCTCCTTTCA
>JABUQX010012185.1:12500-32869 GCA_015478945.1 Trachelipus rathkii
ATCAATATTAACAATTGTTGTCGAAGCTCAACGATTTATGTAAAGTTCTAATCTTTTCTCAGGCGATTTCTCCCACACGCTTATTAAGCGAAAATACGACTTTGTCATTTCCTATCTGTAATAGTAAAATTTTCTTTATGACATCTCTTAAACTCTTGTTCAAATTTATGACACTCACTTCCACTACCCTCCTGTCATTCCCTTAAAGATTTTCATGGTACGTTATAACCATCACGGCAACACCAAATGTCATGGCAAAGTCCAAGCAAAATAAGAGACTTAAAAAAAGTTAAACTTAACAATGATTAGTTTAATGTAAATTCTTCAAAGTGATAACAGTTGCTTTGAAGTAAGGAAAGAATAAACTCAAGTGGAAAACAGGCAAAACTAAATCCACAGAACAGGAGGAACTGCAGATATGATCCACAACACATGAGTGGCTGGAAATGAAGCAACACAATGACAAAGTCAGAAATGCTAATCTCCCCACAAAATTCAAGTGAAGATATTACAACAATAAAGAAAAAGATATAGCCACAATGAGTGATTTAATTTTACTGGCATTCAATGGAATTCCTCGTCTAATATGGACCATAGTAGTTCTGTATTTATAAATTGTATACTAGACAACTTTTTGAGCCAGATGGTCCATGAACCTACAAGACACGACGCACTGTTAGACTTTAACTAACGATGAAAGTATGGTGGATGAGGTTAGAGTTGAGGAGAAATAAGGAATTGGTGACCATAATATAATTAGATTTAACATGAGTATGATATCTGGGCTTAAATTGCAAGTTAATAAGGAAAAGATCTTAAATTTCCGAAATGGCAATTTTACCAAATTTCGAAATATGCTTAGTATAACTGAATGAGATAAAGAGTTTAAAGACCAAAACTGTTTTATTATGTGGGAACATTTTAAGCAAATTTTGATGAATATTCAGTCAGTATGTTTTAAAGATAAATCCATTAGAGTGGCGAAGAGAAAACCTGTTTGGTGGAGTAAAGAGATTAGAGAGAAAATCAATGAAAAGCGAAGATGTTTTAAAATATTCAAGGGTAGTAATAGGGAGGATGATTTAGAAAATTATAGGATAAATAGAAAATGAACTTAACCAGTCAATAAGAAAGGCAAGGAAAGAGAGATAGTAATTTTAATAAGTCAAGGAACTAGTAAAAAGGACCTAAAAGTTTTTTTAGCTTTTATAATTTATATAATGGGTAGGGTGAGAAAGTTGAAGAATGGTAAATCTGCAGGTATAGATGAAATTACTAGTGAAATGATCAAGAGCGGAGGCGAGATGGTGATTGATTGGATTTGGAAGTTGTGTAATAAAGCGTTTATGGGAGGTATAGTTACTAGGGAAGGAGAGCGGTAATAGTACCCTTTATAAGGTAAGGGGAAAGGGGAACTGTAGAAATTATAGGGGAATAAGTTTATTGAGTGTTGTAGGGAAGGTGTATATGCCTGGTATTTTGGTCGAAAGAGTGGTCGAGTGACTGAGGGAACTGATTGGTGAAGAACAAAGGTGCGTTTAGGAGTGGTAGAGGATGTGTGGATCAATCTTTACATTGAAAAAATGATTGAGAAATGAGGGAGAAGAAGAATAAATTGTATTTAAGGTTTTTTGGATTTGCCAGGCGTAATAGAGTTATTAGGGAAGCGTTATGGCAGGTGTTACGTGATATATGGTGTTTTGGTGGTATGGCTTCTGATGGAATCAAAGTATGTATGACGTGTGAAGCGTGTGTTAAGAATAAATGTGTCAATGGTGATTGGCTTAGGATTAATAGCGGAGTCAGAACAGGGTTGTTGTTATGTCTCCTTGGTTTTCAATTTGTATATGGATGGGGTTATGAAAGATTTGAGGTGGGGATGGCAGAAATGGTGTTAGAATGGTGGAGAATGGAGTTGAGTGGAAGGTGCCTACGTATTATACTGCGGATGATTTGGTTCTGTGTGGCGAATCTGAAGAGAGTTTGAGAGGATTGATAGAGAGATTTGGCAGGGTGGTGTGTAGGGCTTGATAAACGTGGATAAGAGTAAGGTTAGGTTGTGAGTGAGGACACTTCCTCAGTGTGTATGTTAGATGTGAGCAGCTAGAACAAGTGGTCTGAGTTTAAATATTTAGGGTTATATGTTGGATGAGGAAGGGAACGGACGATGCAGAGTGTAGTAGGAAAGTTGTGAAATGGCAGAAGGTGGCTGGTGCGAAATAAAATCGTTGGTGAATGCAAAGGGACTAAGTCTTGAGTGTGCTAGGGTCTACATGAGGGTATGTTGTTACATGTGTTATTGTATGGTAGTGAGCTATGGTCTGGAATAAGAAAGTATCGATCTAAAGTTCAATGTGTTCAGATGGACAATCTTTAGGGGTGTGCTAGTGGTGAGAAGAATTGATAAAGGAAGGATGAAGTACATACGTGAGTTGTGTGGTGTGAGAAAGGGGTAAATGAGAGAATAAATGAAAGTATCTTTTTGAGATGGTTTGTCATGTGGAAAGGATGAACTATAGTCGTTGGTTAAACGGATTATAGTGGTGAGTGTGTTGGGACCGACCGGCCTGGGAGACCGAAGAGAAAGTGGGATTGAGTCGGTGAACGAATGTCTGAGGAGAGAAATGTGACGTTTGGCAGAGGGCCGAGAAGAAAGGTGCATGATAGGAAGAATGGCGGGGTTTTTGTATGGGGGCATGGTTTGTGGCCCACCGCCAAGGGTGAACCCTTACATTGACGATTTACCAATGTGAGGGTCCGTCGCGGTCCATGATGCTCTAGGGTGGATTTCTGTCTGTGACGAGCTCTCACCTAATTAATGGTACAGAGGGGCGGTAGGCTGGGCTTTCTTTCGACGTTTGTCATGTTCTCCTCCTGCTTTTCTTTTCCGATGCTTATACAGCACCTTACCCCAATCTTGGGCAAAGAGGAAGGTGAAGAAAGAAAGAAAGAAAATAAATTTAAAGAAGATAGGAAAATTGGTCCAATTAAAATTGCTGAGAATTTAGTGAGTTCAGATAGGAGTTGGTCAACATTTTCAATGCTTTTTTTTGCGTCAATGTTTACTGAGGATTTGGATAATAGTTTGGAGACTAAGTTCTAGGGAGATTTATAGAAGTTGAATTTGAGGATAAAGATATTAAATCTTTACTGGCCATATTTGACGCGAGTTGAAGCTGCGGGTCCTTATTGTAATATTATGGTAAGAATTCTGAAGGAGGGTAGTACCGCATTGCATAGGCACAGTGTTTGTTTTTTAACGTTATAACATTTTGGTGGTGCCAGACGACTGGAAAACAGCATAATGTTGTGCCTATTATAAGAAGTAGTAAGGCAAGATTTGGAAATTATGGGCCAGTAAGTCTTAAATATATCTGGTTTGTGAAAAGTTTGGAAAAAGTTTACTGAAAGTCATATGAGGAATATTTGAAAGATAACATATATTGTATGACTCAGCATGGTTTTAAAAAGGGTAGGTCATGTCAGACAACCTTTTAGAATTTAGGGAATACATTACTGACTGGATTGACCGAGGAGATCCAGTTGATATTATTTATTTAGACTTCAGCAAAACCTTTTGATAATGTTCCCAACATAAGGCTGATGAAGTTTTTTGCAATGTGGTATGGTGGAGTGGTACATGGGTTGGATTAAAGGGTGGTTGTGAAATAGAAAACAGTTTGTACAACTAAATGGCAATAAGTCATCATGGGATAATAGTGAAGAGTGGTGTCCATCAGGGTTCAGTGCTGGGGCAACTATTGTTCCTCATAGATATAAATGTTAAGGCCTGGGACTTGAATGTAAGGTTTCTAAGTTTGCAGATGAAAGCAAAGAAGTGGCTATCTCAGTAAGGAATAGTGAGGATGTATAAAGATTCATAAAAAATGATCTTGATAACTTCTTGGGTGGAGAAAAAAGATATGCTTTTATGTTTTAATTGAGTAAAAAGTGTAAGGTTTCTTCACCTAGGTTACTCAAATAAAAGTTTTAACTACGATATGATGGGGATTGGTCTTGAATCTGTGGACCAGAAAAAGATTTTAGGTGTGATTATACAGTAATTTGGAAAAATAGCTAATCAGTGTTGGGAAGCAAGGAATAAAGCTAATAAATGCTAATAATAAATAAATCGCAATGTTGTTTACAAGAGCAAGGTAAGTTAAAATAAAGTTTTTTAATCAACTTTTCCACAAAAAAAACTACATTATTTTTAAGGTAGTATTAGGTTTGTGTAAAACTTTGGGCCCTTCTTAAAGGAAAAACATAGATATGCTAGAGTGAGAGTGCACGTAGAGCAGCAAAGATGATTTCTGGGTTTGAAAGGGTAAGACTATGAGGAGAGGCTGAAGGAATTAATAACGTTTTCTATAAGAGTCAGATTTCTTAGAGGGAACATGATGCAGTCTACAAATTTTTAAATCTATTGATAATACTGAGATCAATAAATTCTTCATAGTAGACCTCACGGACGGGAAACCAGGGGGGCACAGTAAGAAATTTAAGATGAAGGCATGCCATCTTTGATTAAGAAAGCATTCATTCAGTAATAGCGTTGTTAATTTTTGGAATAGTTTGCCACAAAAGGTTGTTGAGTGCGACTTGATTGCAACATTTAAGAAAGGATTAGTAGGTATATGGATGGTTCTGGTATCATATAGTATATTTTGACTAAGCCAAATTGGTGGGTTTTTAGTTACAGTAGCTATTAAGGTTAAACTGCATGTTAAGACTATAACAAAGTTATTAAAGCTTGTAGTGTGGTTGGCATGTACTTTAGCTATAGTTTCTTCTTTTAGTGGTAGACTTTGTGTATATATATTATGTAAGTTATTGACAAGCCCTGGTGTGCTTTGTGGATTTGCATGAGCATGTTTGGTGATTGGTTCTATTAGGATGAGTGGGACAGTCTCGATAGGCACATGTGGTTTCTTACTGTTTCTATATTTCTAATGTTCTAACTCTTCAGCTGCTAAGATCCTCAAAGGTAGTGAAAAAAAAAAGGTATATAGCAATAGCGTAAAAAGTAGTGTTGTAAAGTCGTAAAGAAAGAGAGATTAAAGCTAGAGAATAAAAAGAAATTTAAAGCAAACAAGAGAGTTAATATTAATCTTCAAATTTCGTGAACTCCCAAAATTCTCTTTTTAGCATTTACATACCGTTCTTATATTAGTAATGAACCTTAAACTTATTCAAATTACTTACCATATAATATACAAATAGATTACGGTACTATACTAACCTTTTAATATACTTCCTATTTCAGGTGAAAAAACATAAAAATCTGCCACTAAGTTAACATGTAGAAATGGGTTTGTGTCAAATATCCAACCAGAAGGAAAATATATTTTAACACCTTCAAAACCCAACACTATGCCTTTTAACCTGTAAGAGACAATGAAAACAAGACATTAAATACATTAAATATTTTAAAATAAAACTAAAAATATCAGACTTAATATATAAAATTTGATAGATATCTTGACTATTAAAGTTCCTCTAAAGTTAAATCATTCCTAATAATATATGATTATTTCTTTTTAAATATAAAATGTATTTAATCATTAAGAAGCAGATTTTTCCAAAATTTTCTACCATTATTTTAAATATATGGAACATATTTAAAGGCCAGTAATGAAAGGAGAGTAAATAATTTCTCAAATGTATCAAATGAGTTTAGTAGAGGGATTAAAAACAGAATTTGTTAATATATATATATTGTGATGATATATATAATTAATCAATTGGTGTCTTTATTTTTATTTAAAGTTTACTTTGATCTATTTTATATGGAGGAAACTACCCAATTAACTTACCTATTTCAATTGATTTTCAATTGATGTATCAGACTTTTTTTATTAAAAAATTAAGGTTGTGCACACAAAATTCAGCTAATGTGTTAATTAAGAAGTTAGTGCTGAAATTTTTCTCAATAGTTCATAGTGAAGAAATTTTCTCTGATCTGCAAAAATGTCTGTTTTGAAGAATTGTATTAAGAAAATGTAACCTAGCTTATAAAATAGCACATGGTGGAACTTATTGATAACAATCTCCTCAATCTATAATATCAAAAAGCACATGCTGAAGATGATAAAGAGATTCATACTCTGTTAAAGGAAATCTCACTGAAGGAATTCAGTGAAATTTAAAGATAGCAGAAATGCCATGATGCTGATCTGGGTATGGATTGGGGAAGCCAAATTTGCTGCAATCTTGAATCAGCCATGTGACAAGATTGCCAAATTATTTGATAGATGAATGAGAGAGAAAATATATATACCATGCAACACTCACTAAGTTTATTTCTTTAATTTTGATAGAAACAAAAAGAAATTAATGTTTATTATATTTTGTATGGCAAAGAAAGGAAAAAATGTAAAGCCTGGGATGATTATATTATTATTCTGTGCTCAATTATCTAAAAAATAATATTTATTAGTTCAACTTCAGGCTTAGTTACATTATTTCTCAGGTTTTTAAGTTCATTTAAAGCAATTTCAATTAGAGCAAAATTTTGGAGAAGGCATTATACTCTGTTAATCAAGGATTTGCTATAATAACAAAAATATTTGGTGTAATATAAATAATACTGAAAAAAAAAAAAAAAAAAGGGGAATACTTACTGTTTAGAGTAATTCTTCAACAAAGAATTTAATTCAATTTTCACACCATTTTTTATATCACTGAGATACATAGGATGTAACAATATTGTATAGGATGATGATATTTTCTTTATGCATGACATATTTTGTGTGTACAACTCCTTAACATCCTTAAGCTTTATAATTGTAACAGCACTCATGCTGACAATATGTAAACAAGCTACCTCTGAAATAAAATATATATATATTTTATAAGCACTTGAAAATATAAATTAGTGAAATCTTTAATGGAGTGTTTGAAAAACCATTTACTACAGCCCCAGTCTCAACAATCCTTGAAAAGAAAAGACCCTACTGATATTCCCATGTATTCAGGTCCCCAAATGAAACAGCGGATAGATTTGTTGACAATGGCTATTATACTTTTGACTCAATTGGTTAAAAACTCTCACCGTTTGAAAGTAGTGGACCCGGGGAAATATAAGTATGAAACAGATCAGGATCTTGTTTTGTACCTTGGTGATTTTGAAGCTTACTGTAGTCTTCAATATCCTAACGCCCCTCAGCATGGTTTGAATTTAGGGACTGACCGGGCAGAATTTTGCTGGGGCTGCTCTAATTTAGCTGGGGCCGGGGCTAGCTAAAATTAGAAATGTAAGTCAAAAACACTGAAAGTCTTAAAACTTAGGATGAAAATTAAATATAATTGTTAATTAATTAATAATTTTAATTATAAAAAAAGGAATACATATTAATTCAATTTAATAAATATTTTTGGAAGAAATTTTTAGCAACAATAATGATTTTCTAGAAGAATAAGTTGTATTATATATATATATATATATATAATATATAATATATATATCTATTATATAATATACTATAGTATAAAAAGTCTTATTATAATATACTATAATCCTATCATTTACATCCTTGTATATATATTACCACCATCATATATATATATTATACATATATTATATATATAAACATATATATATATATAATAGTTATATAATACTTTATAATAAACTTCGTTAGAGCTTATATATATTATTTAATATATATATATATATATATATATATAGATATATATATATATATTATAATATATAGCATATATATTAGAATATATATATATATATATATTATATATATAAATTTATTATATATATATATATATATATATATATAGTATATATATATATATATATATAATATTATAATATATATATATGATAGTTAAATTGAAATAAATAAATAACTTATTGAAAAGAGATTTCGGAAAATATTTGAATTTTCTTGAAGATATTTTACTTAAATAAATAAAATACATTAAATATTTTAACAATTATATTTATACCCTACTGAAATTCCCATGTATTCGGGTCACCAAATGAAACAGCTCCTAGATTTATTAAATTAACAGAGGCTATTGTCCTGCTGACACAATTGGTCAAAAATTCTCAATGCTTAAAAGTGGTGGACCCAGGGAAATATAAGTATGAGGCTGATCAGGATCTTATACTGTATTTAGGTGATTTTGAAGCTTATTGCTCTCTACACTACCCAAATGCCCCTCAGCAGTGGTTAAGATTATTAGGTAGACAACTGAAAGGTAGATTCATTCAGTTGTATAAGCTGATCATGAAAGATGACTGTAACAATTTCTCAGAGATACATTAGTTAGATGATACTATGACTAAAAAAAAAGGAAGAATGAATACAAGCTCCAAGCTTATCATTCTGCTCATCGGAATCGAAGCAAAAGTATTCGCAAGTTTGCCCTCAGACTCGAGCATTTAGTTAGAAGAGTTTATCACGGTCTTGATATGCGTGAGCATGATTTGTTGTGCACCGCATTTTTGTGCAGTTTGCCCCAGTACATTGAGAAAAGTGTACGTAAATCCATTAAGATGCAAGAGCTGGATGGTATCAGTAGAACTCCTTGGGAGAAAATCGTAGGTTATGCAGATTCCTTAGAGAGTGATAACACAGCTTATCCCAACTCAATTTCCCAAACTTCCCATGATTTTGTAGAAAAACCAGTTTATCATGGAAACATAGATAAACCAAGAGAAAACTTAAATGAAACGATTGATTCTGTAATTTGCATCGGTACTGTGTCCCCTAGTTGACGTATGTTCTAGTAAAAATATGTTAAAGAAGTTGATGTCAGTGTAAGTCCGCAAAAACCCACGACCATATAATGCATCAAATCGTAGTCCCGCTTTTCTTTACTTTCTTACCTTTCCCAGTAACGGTTGAAGTCGGTCCAAGTGGGACATTATTAAGAAGTCAGCTTCCAAGAATATTTTCCCTGCCATTCTTAATTCACAAATATAAATTGTCCAAAGACTTGTTGGCTGTTGGAGATCAACCAGATCTAAAATACAAGTAACACTTCGGAAGAAGCAGAGAATCCACCTTGCTTAACTACAGTAAGTGGATCTATCTGTTTTTATTGAAGAGTATGAAATACCACAAATATTAAAAATTGCAAAAAAATATTTCCAAAATCTTAAAATTAACACCAATCCTCCCATCAAGGCTAAGGGAATGTTACAAGCACTTGTAGCGCTAACAGTCACCTTGTCGATGCTATGGAGGACAGCAAAAAGGGCTAGCTGCGCATGCAAACCTTCAAAGGCCAAAAAAATGTCAAATTGTTTTAGGACAAAAATTCAGCTTTAGTAACAAAAAAAAAAAATTTCAAATTTGTTTAGTTAGGAGATATAGTGAGTCTGCAAAAAAGTTGTCAGGTACTCGATTTTCAAATACTCTACAGATCTGTTACTCGAGATAATCATGCAGTTTGAACCAAATATATAGATGAAAATAGATCTCGTGTAAGTTAGGTTTCAAATGACTTACATCACTTGTGGCTAATGTTTTCTAAATCACATTGAGAAAACATGGTTTCAGCGTGTCAAATCTTCACCAAGACAATATGTTTCCTTTGATACATGATAATCACTGTGGATGGCAACATTTGTTTGAAAGTTTCAGTTGAAATAATGTGATGCACTTGTCAATTTCATTCATCCACATGGTCCTGCAAATTCCTTTTCTTGGCCTTTAAATAGGACACATGCTGGATTCCTGAACAACATTGTGCTTGCAGTCCTTCCTGTGCCAACAACCACATCCACTGGATGAAATTACACTTCAAAGATCTGCAATAAATTTGTTAACCCAACATTTCTTAGGAGATGCTAACGAGGTCCATCGAAGTCCCGTGAAGCCCTAGGGTTGGGGTTGGGAAAAAAAACGTTTTTTTCACATCATGTTTTTCATTGAAAAAAAATTTTTTTTTATGTTTTTTTCAGTTTTTTAATTTTTTTCATTAAATGTATTTTTAAAAAATATAAAAGAGGCTAATATGATATTTCACTTGAGTATTTCATTTTTCAAAATAAGAGAAATGAAAGGAAAATGGGATATTCATAGAATTTATAAAATAGCAGAACTACCTTTCTCTTATATTTTTTATCAATGTTTTCGTGAACAATTTACAGTACTTTTACCATACACAACGCTGTTTTGTAGGCTTCTACTTACTAATTTAACTATACTATACATTTGTATCATATAATCATATTTATAATTTACTTTTAAATATTAATGTATATTATATTTATATAGAATTTGTCAGAGTGTGAAATTGACAGAAACTAAAAAGTTACTTAACACATGCCTGCCACGGGTAAATCGGTAAAACTTCTCCGGAGGCCACGTTAAGATTTTTGCATTTTTATATAGGTTATTATTAATGAAATCATATGGTAGCTGAAATTCGTAAAGGTACAAAGTATTTACTGAGATATTTAATTTTTTTTTTTTTTTTTAATTTCACCAGCAGCCGTGTCACACATATATGTGCGACATTGGTCCATGTCTCACACATGTGTGCGACAGACCCTGTCGCACATACATGTATGACATATATTAAACAGAGCAATTTTTAGATTTGAGAGCTAGAATACTCAAAAAATTTTATGAATTTCAGAGATAAAAATTAAACACGGATAATAATACTTTTATAAAAAAAAACAAAAAAAAAAAAAAGAAAAAGAAAACCACCACCTAAAACTGGCCCTCCTCGTGCGTGCCGGCTAACATGGATTCAGTTTATGTAGGAGATATAATAAAATATATATATAATCATAATATAGTTAAAATAAATAATTACTTTAATTTATTAATTATATTATAATATATATATATATATACTATATATATATATATATATCATTCCCATCTTTCATATGAAACGTAAAACTAGAACCGTAACACCGACGGCCACAAGACTTATACCAAAAGTTTCCTTAGCGGCCACGCTATCTTTTGAGCATATATAATTGCATGTATTGTCTCACAGATTTGTGCGACGAGGCCTCAAACGAAGTCACTGTGTCGCACAAATATGTGCGACGAGGCCGCAAATGAAATATCACGATCACACATATATGTGCGACATTGCAGTCAAAGTGTTAAGGGATCAGTTAATCCTGACAATCTTACACTTACTTCACTTACTAATTTACTCCAGCCGGAGTCTACATTAACTATGCCTATGAAATATCATACTTTTTGATTCACTAATCACTAGTCTCCACTCCCCAGACCCAGTCAAACTACTGAGTACTGACTACTGCGCTGTGACTACTGTCAAGCTCATTATCACTGGGCTCATCAGAGTGATCAGCCACATTTAATTTTGATATAACTGATAAGTCTGATATCTCAGTTGTATGAAGTATCGTGTGAGAATGACAGTGGTGAAGGAGCGGGGGCAGTAACAGGACTCTTAAGCTTAGCTGCCTTAGCATAATCATCTCTCTCAGTTGGCAAATTTTCAGAATTTCCTAATTCTAGATTATGAGCAATAAATACTAGTTTTGCAACGTCTACACAACAAAAGTTATATTTCATGCGAGGGCCTTTGCTACCTGTTATTTCCTTAAAAAGTACAGTCACACGACTTTTTGCATGTGGCATTTCTAAATTCTGATTAAATAATTATGATAAAAATGTTACTGAAAGCTGAAACAGAGTAAAAAACCATTAATGAAGCCACAAACAAAATATTATGAATATCAAAATTCAGAATATAAAATAAAAATATGGAAAAACCCAAAATATTGAATACAAACTCAGGGGCTCCACCTTGTAGGAAATGGAACCAAAAAATGCCAAATTAGAGCATATTTTGCCTAAAATTTATAATTATAAATTGTTTCAATTAGAGAAAATCCCACAACTTAATTGAAAAAATGAAAAGAAAACAAATTTTTACTGTTTTTTTTTCAGAATCTGCAATTAAATTTGTTACTGAAACATTTTTCACAAGATGCTAATGACTTGCTGTAACTTGGGATATCATGTTTAAAGTGTTTAATTCAATTTGATTTGAATTTATAGTGTTTCTTTATTGTTTGATGTACTCTGGCTTGGGATCCATTAAGATACCCACAATCAGGGCTGGGAACCCGGAATAAATAACCTATATTCAGGCTTGGGAACTAGTGACAAAGAAACCCACCACCTGTGGCTAAACTAGCATGGCTATTAAGCATGACCTTTTAGCATTGGGGTTACTAGTAGTTGCATAGACACCATGGACCAAAGCAAGAATATATATGTGTACTTACAATGTTTTACACTACTCTTTTTACAAAAAATTTTACTTAACTAATTTTTTAACCATATTTAAAAGGACAGTAACAAGAAACTAGTATCCACTGATAGAGAAATATATGCTCATTCTAATGATGTTAAATCAAGAAAATAATTTGATTCATTTCTGCAATTAATTCAAAAAGAGGTAAATTTGGCTAAAAAATTATTGTGGGCTATGCTTAGCCAGTGGTGGAAAAGAAGTATTATGGTACTGAAACTTTAAAAATAATGAAAATGCAACGGATTAATAGAACCGTTACGTATGAATCCTTGAAAATGATTTGCTCAGGAACCGTTGGTCATATCACATTTCAGTAATTTTCTTTTAAAACTATTTTTTATGACTTTGCCTGTCGAAAAATTAAGTAAGGTTAGAATAGTTTTGCTGAGGTAAATAAACTTTACGTAAATATATATATATTAAAACTTATAAACTTTTTAATTTACAGAATGTATCAAAAAATTCTTTCAAGTTGTTTTCAGTTGAGCGGATCTGATTAAATTATATTTGTAATTAAAAAGTGTGGATGAAAAAATTACTGTCCGAAAATTTTTTGGACTAATTGTCGGCGTGTTTTTTTTAGGATAACACTATCGATGTTTGTTTCTGATATTTTCCGATTTTTAATAAGATAAAAATAATTTTCTTTCGATAAGTTTTTTTTACGATTATCAACGATTCAATTGAACCATAGTAATATTTTATACTGTGATTGATATGATTATATATACCCAAACCAAAGTTTACCAAATTACCAAACGCTAGTTAATTAGATAAAAAAATGAAAAAGATTTGTTAAATAATTATTTTTCGTACGATAGGATAAAAAAAATTTATATATATATATATATATTATATAAAAATATATAATATATATATAATATATATATATATATATATATATATAATATATATATATATATTATATATATATATATACTATATATATATTATATATATAGTATATATATATATATATATATATATATATAATAATTTATATTTATTAAATATTATATATATATATAATATATTTATATATATATATATATATATATATATATAATATATATATATATATATATATATAATATATATTATATATATATATATATAGATATATATATATATATATAGATATATATATATATATAGTATATATATATTATTATATACTATAAATATTTACGTATATAATATATATGTACATAATATATATATTTATAATATATATATATATATATATATATTATAATATAGTATATATATAAATATATATATATGAATACAAGGTGGTGGCCATTAACGCGTTAAAGCGTTAATGCGTTAATTAACTCGTTAAATTTTCGTTAACTTTTAACGCTTTCTTTAATTTTGAAAAGAAGTAACGGACTATTAACGCGTTAAAATTTTCCCCTACATCCGTTAACCGTTAACTTAATTTACGTGTTTATACTCTGGTTTTTATCAGATTTTAAATATGTATTAGATTCGATTTCGGTAAGGAGATAAACGTTTTTTTTCAAAAGGTCCTAAACGCTGCCCTCAATGGCTGCAAAATGTGTTTATATTTAACTCTGTTATATCCAGTTTAGTATGTGTTAACCACAGGGTTGGAAAAAAACCCGGGGAGTTTTGAGTGAATTGGCTTACGTGCTGGACACCACTCTCGTCGCTTCAACTATATTCTTTCTACTCGTCCTTAATATAGCACTTTCCCTCAGTGTTTGGACAGCACGCACCATGCTCCAAACCTATTCCGAAAAGATAAAGGAACCCGCCTCTGATCCTTCTACACCTATCGCCCTATAGCTTCTCACTTGAGTTCGGTCTAAAATCTTTAAAGCCTTCTCAACTCTGACTTCTTTCATGTATCTGGAATCTCATTCCTTCTTTCCTATCGCCAGTACGGTCTTTTGATGTTCAAGGTCTACTGGCGATATACTATTCTATCTAACTGATTATGGTTTTCCGCCCTTGGGAACTACTGGCAGACTTGCGTAGTGTGCGCTTGACATATCCAAAGCATTTGACCTAGTATGGGAAGCATCATTGCTCTCCCAAGCTCCCCTCCTTCCTCCTTCTCTTTGCTTACTTAGTCTAGCTTTCTTTCAAGTCGCTAAACATCGGTATGGTTGATGGAGCGACGTTCTTTTTCTTTTTCTCTCAATAGTGCGAGTTCCTCAGGATTTTCGGATCAGCAGGGACATTATTTCCTAGCTTTCGATAATGCTTTTATCAAGCTCTCAGTTTACTACTCCTAGCCACTGCCGATGACTCGACCCTTGCATTCTTCAACTCATTTCAATTCTGCCTCCTCTTTTACTCTAGAATGCCCTCTCGTCTTAATCTTCCGATGCTATTTCCTTTAGATAGAATGTTGGCGGGTGGTCGTCTCAACTTGTGAATTCAATTTGTTTAAAAACCCAACTTCTAAAATCTCCCTCTCTAAAATACCTTCTAACTGTCCTATCTCTTTGACTGTTCTCTCGCTCTCTCCTGTTGACAATATAAACACTACCTTGGCCTTAACATAAAAAGCAAATGTCTTGGAAACCTCAACATCACAACGGTTGCTGTGTGCGTTGGCGTCATAAGAAATGGGAAGTTCTGTTTAAACTTACTAGACTTTTTTTCCTTTTTCAGTTATTTTAACTATACAAGGGTCTCATCTGCCTTGTGTGGAGTACTGTACTGATCCCATATCTGGAGGTAGGCTCTGGTTTCGCCTGGCCTTTTTGGACAGGGTCGAGTCAAAAGCCAAAAGCTCATAAATCCTCCTGTACTTTGCAATTCATTTGGCCCTCTCTTTGCGACATGATGTTAGGTCTTTGTCTTTATTATGCAGGTAACACATCAGCAAGTGCTCAAGAGAACTGAGCACTCGCTTACCATCACCTTTACAACGACCTCGTAGCACAAGGAGTGTTGTGTCTGCACATGAGCTTTGTGCTGACATTAGTAACTTTAGGCTTGTTGCTGTGGTGCTTTTTTCTTTCCAGCGACCTCTGCTCTGTGAACTCTCTTCCATCTTCTGTGTTTTAAGTTAATCTCCCTCACTTTAAGGATTGTGTCTGCGCTCATCTGGGAAATTTGCATCTGATGTTGTCACATTTAATGTATTTAACACCCACCCCTTCCTTGAATAAGGCTATGACCGTAAGCGGTGGTCACAGCTTAAAAAAAAAAAAAAAAAGGACAAAAATTAGTAACACCATTACTAGAATGAGGTAATAAGACTTAAATAATAATAATAATAATAATAATAATAATAATAATAATAATAATAATAATAATAATAATAATAATAATAATAATAATAATAATAATAATAATAATAATAATAATAATAATAATTTTTTACAGTTGTCACCACCGCTCACGGGCAAAACCCTATTCAAGGAGGGGTGTTGAATGCAGCAAAAATTCAGCTAACGCAAATTACGCAGATGAGCACAGACGCGGGCTTTAAAGTGAGAGAGATTAAATTGAGTGGGAAACACAGAAGATGGAAGAGAATTCCACAGAACAAAGGTGGCAGGAAAGAAGGTAGCACCGCATCGAACTAGTCTGGAGTTTCATATCAACACAAAACTCATGTTTATAATTATTATAATTATAATAATAATTATAATAAATATAATAATGGTAATAATTATAAGAATTATAAATTATAATAATAATTATAATAAAATAATTATAATAATATTTATAATAATAATAATACACACACACACACACACACACACACACACACACATACACACACACACACACACACACAAATAATAATAATAATAATAATAAAATGAAAAACAAATGTAAAAAATAGAGAAAAATAAAGAACGAAATTGCTAATAATAAAATAACACAAAAAAAAATGTGACATTTTCTGCATAAATCTCCGTAAGCCCGTTTCTATTGCCATTCTGGTGAGGATAAACGTTTAAATGAAATGTTTAAAGCACCAGTCTACTTAAATTCATGTATTAAAAATAAAATCGAAAAAATTTGAGGAATTTTTACATGTTTTAATAAATTTTTGTGCGTTCTACTTTTTGTGTTAATCATTTGAATAGAGCAACAAAGAAGAGTCATTACATAATGTATATCAGGATATCACTTCCACAACG
Source organism: Trachelipus rathkii (assembly GCA_015478945.1). Lineage (NCBI taxonomy): Eukaryota > Metazoa > Arthropoda > Malacostraca > Isopoda > Trachelipodidae > Trachelipus > Trachelipus rathkii. Next base: position 28,919 of record JABUQX010012185.1, read on the forward strand.
GCAATAAAAAATGCATATTCGTGAACACCTGCATATATATATATAAGATTTGAAGAGCACACATCTGAACTACCAGCAGCATGTTGGTTGTCGTTATTTATATAAAGAGCATAGCAAAGCATATATAAGTTAAGGTTGGTTGTTGGCTGGGTTATTGGTTATTATAGCATATTGCTGGTTGGGCTATTATGCATATATATATATAAGGTTATTACATATATATATGTTTTTACTAAGTTCACACCTCACTGGCATAGCCCTATTCAGAGGGGAACTTCTTAGGGTATTTTCACCAGGATCCGAACTAGGACTGAACCCACGACCTGCAGACCTGTCGTTTCAATACCGTTTGAGCCACGGTAAAGGCTACTCATTATATTTGGCTACAATACATGTATATATATATATATATATATATATATATATATATATATATATATATATATATATATATATATATATATATATATATATATGTATATTTGTTTGTGTTATATATATATATATATATATATATATGGTGAGGAGGATAGTGGATGTAGCAAGAATCATATGGTGGGGACATTTGGAAAGACTATATAAATATATATATATATGGAAACGCATGCTGAGTCCACTGATAGGTCGTGGTTTTCTACAAGACCAGGACCTTCCTGGTGGAGGACAGTAAGGCAGTAAGTATATATATATATATATATATATACATGTATATATATTAGGTATATATATAGAAGAAGAAAGTGCTGGTTAAGGTTGTTGGTTATTATACATATATTTACAGCATATGTTGCTATATATATATATATATATGTGTGTGTGTGTGTGTGTATGTGTGTGTGTGTATGTGTGTGTATGTGTGTATGTGTGTGTATGTGTGTGTGTGTGCGATTCTATATTTTGGTTTAACGTATTCTGTAGCTTATTCGGTAAAAACTTAGCTCGCTTTCAGTTTGCCGCCTGATCGGACCCAGGTCGGGCAAGAAGCAAAATTAGATTTCTGAATCCAATGTTATAATATAATCAGAGATATGGCGAATCATATCAGAGCCGATATACTATACACTATACCAGCGTTTCCAAAGACCCCCAGAGGTCCACAGAAGTTTTCAGGAGATCCACAAGATTTTTTATATTATTTTGGATTGGATGAATTATTTTTTATTAACTTTTACTAACCTACAAATAAATATTTAAATTAGGAAAATTACATATGAGTATATGAGGGTCCCCATGCTTAAAGTTAGGACTCACGGGTCCACAAGCAAAATATGGTTGGGAACCTCTGCTATATACTATACTATACTCAGTGGTTTTCAAACTGGGGTCTTCAAATAAATACCAGGGGGTGCGCGACAAGCGGGAAGAAAAACCAAACCTTAAACTTAATTTTTTAGTAATATATATATATATTACAGCAAGGTTGCTATTAGTTATTATTATTGCTATTATTATATTATTAGATTATTATTATGTTATGGTTATTAATATTGGCTGCTGCTGGTTGTTGTTGGTGCTGGAAGAAGGTTGGCTGGTTATGGTTGGCCACACATGGCTGGTGCCATGGGCATATGCATGGGTTGCTACAGCGTCAAAATACATGGGTTGGTAGCGGCTGCTGGCTGCTGCTGGGCTGGCTGGCTATGCTAGCGAGGCAGCAGAGTATAAGGTTAGTATGCAGTTAAGGCATATACTATATATATATGCATGCGTGGTTGCTATGGTTGCTGCCATTGGCTGGTTACAATATATATAAATATACGTCATTATTATATATATATATTACTATATATATGGTTAGAGCAGCATATATACGGTTGTTACATATTATGTTATTATTGGCTGGTTATTATAAAGGTAGCTATATTAGCAGATGATATTATGTTACTACATATTGGCTATTATATATTATTATATATATATATGGTTATATATATATATATGAGTTATATATATTATATTGTATATTATATATATATTATATATATACCCAGAAAGTTGATTAGTGAATTCTGAATCCATTTTGTTCCTTAGTGCGCTTCACCCGCAATATTGGGAAACTTAGATAAGTATTAGTTTAAAGCTCATTATTATTACGAGAGGGGGGGGGGGCATCAGCAAATGGATATATTGATCAAAAATTCATTCGAGATAAATGAGCTTGTGAACTTGTTTTTTGAAGAAAAGTATAGATAGATAAACAACTAGAACTCTGCGTAACCAGGGTTGCGGAGTCGGAGTCGGAGTCGGAGTCGGAGAGTCGGTGGGTGGAAGGTGGGTGGAGTGTCGGTAATTTTGAAGAGAGTGGTGGAGTCGGAGTCGAGTCGGAGTTTGGTAATTTTCAAGAGGTCGGAGTCGGAGTCGGTAACTTTCTTTCAAGATAGAGTTGAGTCGGAAAAATTTTTAAACCTGACAAAGTTATGTAAATTGTGACTCTGTGAATACCACTTCATGCAAGTTTATTGATCCTTCGACTTTCACATTACAAAATACAATTGCAAACCTGAAGATTTTTAACCAGTTAACCTTTTGTTTCAATTTGGACATTATTCTAATAAATTCAACCTTAACCTTATACACCATCTATATTTAAGATACAGAAGGAATAAAGACTTCTGCAGCTGAAGAGAAATTTCTCTCATTGGACAATGATATTATACTAGCTGTTATTTATATTGATCCTATCTACAGGGATAAGCTTAACTGAAAGAAACAACCACAAAATGCTAAATCTGCACTTTGCAATGTGGCCAGTTGTATTAAAAGGGTTGCAGGAAGTCGTACAGCCATATGATACATCTAAACATACAAAGTGAAGAAATTACAACTATCTCCGTTACTACCTTCTCGTCATTCTTCAGAAAGTTCAGAAGATTAGTGCGAAGCTCTAGATATTGAAGAGTTTAGTCGAAAGCGTCAACTTGATTCAAGAAAAAGGTCAAGGTCCTTCCTAATCCTTGTACACAATATTCTTATAAACTTTAAATAAAAATTTATTTTAAAACACACTGAAAGAAGTTGAAAATTTTATGTATCTTCGGGTCACCATCGCGGTACGGGCCAAGAAGCTGAAATTGCTGCAGCATGCTCTACCAACGCAAATGCGTGGAACTGCTTTTTTCTGCCTTCGCATTATATAATCAGACCAAAAGAGGAAAATGAAGGAGAACCTGGCAGATGCTGTTCTATTTAAGAACTTACCCGCCTTCAATGAAGTAGATGATATAGATGCAGCTCATGTACCGGGCATATATATATAAGCAGTTAAGCAGGCAGGGCATATGCGTATATATATAAGAGCATAGTTACAGCAGTTATATTGAGCAGCAGTATATAAATATATATATATAGTTATATATATATATATAAGAAGAAAGTATACATATATTGTTGGTTATATATTACATAGTTATGCATATATTGCTGATATATATTGGAGCATATTGTTGTATAGCAGTTGGTGCTATATAGAGGCTATATATATATATAGTGTATTATTACATATAACATATAGCTACATACATAAGGTTGGAAAGAAATATAGTTAATATATATAGCATATATATTATGCCATACTACATGCTGGCTATACATATACAGGTTATGCATGGGTTATTATTGCTGGGCTATTGCTATTGTTATAATCCCAGAACCTTCCTAAATTATTTGGGTTAAAAAAATTCTTGATGGTTTAAGTCTCTTAATTATTACTTTTTAATAATAATAAAAATAATAGTTAATCAAAGCTAAATTAAGAGTATATGTTTTATTAATAGAAATGAGGGAAACATATTTGTGGTTCGTAAGATTTCTTAGTTGAAGTGGCTGCTGTTCCATATATATATAAGGCTGGCTATTATTAAGGTTAAGGCGTGAGCGCACGAAAAACGCGAAAGCGTTTCTCACGATAAATGCGGTGCCAACACCTGTAAACGATCGGAACGAAGTACACCG
>JABUQX010012186.1:0-10000 GCA_015478945.1 Trachelipus rathkii
ACAGTGTTTCAGAAAAGGCGTAAAAATCATAAAAAAATAAGCATAGCGATCAAGTCTTGGGTCCAGCGATGATATGGAAAGGCGAGTAACAAGCGTTCGTCGTAAAGGAGAAGGTTTGTAACTAAAGAGTTCAGGAGAACCATAGTTAAAGTATAAGGTAGTGATGAAAAGAAAATGGAGAAAGCCTGTGAGAGAAAGAGGGTTTAATGAGGCGATAGAAATAGGCTAAACCCTTCCTAGAAGAAATTTCATGAGTTTAACCACCTCAAATAAAAGACGTATACTCCATACAAGGTCGGAACATACCATTATATAAGAGAAATTCATAATAGCATTCAAAACTACCATGTTTTTCTTTAACCCAAAGTGAAAATACAACAAAGATGAAAGAAAGGTAGCTCCAATGACATCCTCCTAACATCACTTCTTTGCTGTAGAAGTAAAAAGAATAATGAAGGGTAGAGTCACCAGCATGAGACTGGACAGGATATGAAATAACAAATTAGAACCTTGAAGCGCATTACTATTGTGCTTTGATATCAGCGATATCTATGTCAACAAAAGATTCAAAAGTTAAAGATCACCAATCAAGCGTTTCTAACTGAAACGGTACTGAACAACTGATAAAAGATTATAAAAAAGTGAAGATAGGAAAAGCAATAGAACGGTAGTTAGAAGGTCGAGGGCGGGTTTCCCTCTTCGACAAACAATGAATGAGAAAACTATTCTGGTATTTTTTAACAAGGAAATATGGAAATTGAGAGGCAGGGACGAAAAAAATTTACCACGGATGGATGCAAGTTCGGCAGCACATGTTTGAGAACTTTATTAGAGATACAATCTCCAAATTCTTATGCTGAGAGAGAGAAGAATCTCATCCACAGAAGAAATTAATAAACATAAATGTGCTCGAGAGGTTGAGAAACAACTGTACCAGAATCGAATAACGTGGGAAATTAATTAGAGTAAGATTTCAGCAAAAGAATTCAGCTTTAGCAGAAGGTAAGAAACAAGAGGAGGGGAAGAAAGATGAAAAATCAAAGTTAGAGTTGACATTTTTAAGCAGAGTCGGAAAAAGATGAACCATAAAGATAATTGCATTTTCTATGGATAAAAAGAGTATCGATTACCAAAGACAAATACATGAAATATGATGACTACAGAACTACTATTAAACTGCAATTGTTAAAATTTTATTCATTGAAATTTTGAAACTGAGAAAAAGGCTGTGGGCGGATCATAAAATCTGGGCAGATATAAACTAGAATGATACGTTATTAGTGTATTGAGGGTATGAATAAAGAAACATCAAGAAACACTAAAACCAGGGATATCTGGTTCCAAACATGAGTATGATAATTTAAGCTTTCATAACTTTGTAATAAACTGGCAAGAATGCTCACACATTCCTGATGGTCAGATTCATCTTATGATTCAGTTAGTTTTTCCTTACAATCGTACCAATTTTCAAGACGATAAAGATAAAACTACTCTTGAAAGTTTTAAAGAAATGCGAGAATCAAATTTCATGCCTCATAATCTCTGGAGCAAAATTTATGTTATGATATAGTAATTGCACAGACAGTGTAAGTTGTTTAAATATTGATTGATCTATACATATTGAGTGATATCCATTCACCACTCACTAATGACTCAGAGCTATTATTCTAGAAATACGTCAAAATTATACATCTATAATTATATAGAGTAATAATTATAATTATTTTATAGTATTTAATTAATAAAGTTTAGTAGTTAGTGAATTTGATAATAAATATAAATATTATAGTAACATTATAGCATTGTCATAACATTAATAGAAGCTAAAAAGGTATACACAATATTATAATCAAAAGATCCAACATCGATATTATAACGGAATATAGTCTATTTCCCATTTCTTCCTATTATTAATACATTTTATTTAATACATTTAGGGACTATATATACTAATTAATATTATATAGCATTATTTAATGGAGATATAATTATTGTTTATAAGTTATAAATATATATACTTATTTATATAGTCTATTTCCCATTTCTTCCTATTATTTTCTGGATAAACTATATATATATTTAAGTAGAGTTTGTTTAATATATATATTATTTATATATTATGAGTAATACTGTTCGTATGACAGATTATAGATAGCAGTAGAGAAGTAGAAGAGTTGTATCGAGAGTAAAGAGTAAGATGCAGATCACACGCTGATGGACTTAGATAGACAAGAGATGACATGAGCATCAAGTTAGAGAGACTAGGACAATTATGAAAGACACACAGCAAGAGAGCTGTACACCTGAGAACAGATATGAGAGGAGAGTGAAGAGAGAGAGAGAGACATGCAGAGAGAGCACGAGAGTTAGAGACAGCAAGCAGTATAGAGAGAGGAGAACGGAGAGAGAAGAGAGAATAAGAGAGATAAGAGAGAGAGATACAGAAATGAGAAGAAGAAGAAGATGAAAGAGATAGAGTAGAACAACAGAGTCAAGCAGACAACTTGTAATAGTACAGACACAGATACAGAATCATGTATCACGTATAGTATTCACAAGTATCAGAGCTTAGAGCAGAGAATGCCACATCCACGACATATGCAGATGACAGATCATGACTGAGAGAGATTATTGAGTATATAATAGAGATATGTTGTCACGTTTTATATATATAAATTTAATCTGAATTTATTACAATTTACACAAATACGTTAATGATAATTTAATATAATTTACAATATGAATTAATTATAAAAATAAAATAGAAAAATTGAGCTGTATCGAAGCAAATATTCAAGTAATCAGAACATATCAAGATGTATAGAGATGAAGAGAGAGACCTGAGGAAGAATCGCGTCCTTGTAAGAGCGTTACTGCTTCAGGACGTGAAAATTTACCACCGTTACTTTAGAAACGCTTACGATCCAATTAAAGGTACAATTATGAGCTAGTCCTCTCTATCTAAATCACGACGTCGATTTAGTCTATCTATGAAATACACCAGACTGAATGAACTTCATTAGAGATCCATGAATAAAGTTATGATATTTAAAATATACACTTGTATGCGTGTGCTCATATTAAATTATCAGTGTTATATCCTGTATGATGGCTTCCGATATATAATACCACGTCATTGTGCTTTCACAAATCAAGAAGTTAAAGCCATATAAAGAATGATTCTAATTATTATATATGAGATATATTATCAAATATTAAATAATTGAGTCAAATAAATCAAATAAATGAATTAAATAAACTCAACTAAATAATAATAATAATAATAAGTATAGTGATTAATAATAATATATATATATATAGATAAAGATACATATATATAACTCTAAGTTAGTCAAAATAAATAATACATTAGCAGACTTGGTTAGATTAATTTGCCTTGTTTCATATGATATAATAATATGATAATATATAATATATAACATGAATAATTAAATTATCAGACATGTAGCGGCTGCAGCAGGTGCAAAGAAAAGGAACAAAGAAAGTTTAATTGCCAACATAGTAGTCATATTAAAAATTTAGAGATGATCATAAAAATGAACAATAAATTAGGATAAGTCCCAATTTCAGTTATTAGCGATACTTTCTGTAAAAAAATCAAAATAGATACAATGTAAATTACACAGTAACTGAAATAAATAATAATCAGGAGTCTAAATTAGTAGGATAATTATTTAAAACAATAGTTGAAGTAGAGCTAGGCCTATTGTATATCCTTCACACATGTGAGCCTGAATATTTAATGGCAAGTCCAACTAAATTTATAAGCTTAATGCTAGTTTTAAAACAATTAGAAGAAAATGTGAGAATAAATGAACACACTTTCCTATTTAAGTCAATTATAACGAAGCGTAAAGCGAAAACATAGTAGAGAATGGTTGTAGTGCATTTAGATGAAAAAATAAGTTATATAAAGGCGTAAAAAAACTGGAGCAACAATATGGAAATGAAAAAATTATTGCTAATATATATTTGAAAAAGTTAGAAGACTGGAATGAAATCAAGAATGAGGAGGTGAAGCTATGGCAGATTTTTCTTTGTTTTTAGATGCTATTATAAGCCAATGGAAATATTATCATTGAATGAATTGAATGTCTACTGTGCTATTTTATAGAATATTAACTAAAACTGTCCTAACAAACAACGTGATAAGTGGAGATATAAAGTTTATATAATGTATGAAGAAAATAAAAAGTAACTTTAGTACATGTCTAACAAGTTTGGTTGAATAAAAGCAAGATAATTGAAAGACACTTTGTTCGAGACTGGCTTGTACAAACCCAAACAAAACAAATTACAAATGAAAGTAAATTCAATTTATACAAAGATAATAAGTAAAACTAATAATATTAATAAAATATTTTCGTACAAAATCAAAAACATTCATAATGTGATTATAAATAAATATTACTGATATAATAATAATAACAATAATAATAATACTGGAATATATTTCGTAAAAATTATGTAGTCAGTAAATAGAGTAGTAGTAAAATAAAATAATAAACACAGTTTGCAATTTTTGTAAAAAAAGACAATCATAGTATACTTAAATGTAAAATCCTAGAAAAACAAAGCCAAGATCGAAATAACAAAGTTCATTAAAAACAATAAATTATGTTTAAGTGTCTCAGATCAAATCATTTTAGTAGTAATTGTTAATAGAGCCAGAAAAATGTGAGATCTGTAATAAGCAACATTTAACATTTCGGCATAGAAAAAAGATAGTGCCAAAGCAAGATGTTTCAATATTATCTACCAAGTTGAAGGGAAAATCAGAAGATTCATGGAAAGAGTGATAGAAATGTAGAGTCAAAGAACCAGAAGTAATGAAGCACCTTTCAGACACTAAGTAATAAATAAGGCTATTTCTATCCTGCAGTAGCAGTTAAAATTAAGCTTAAAGGTAAAGATAAGTGATTTAAGACATACTGGTCTAGATACAATATTCATCAGCATGATTTTAATGGATCTAATATCTTAGCTGCAGAATCTAGTATGTCATATATGAACTCATAAAGATATCGACTTACTCAATATGTTATGGTCAGCATAAAATAAACGACATACCTTTTAAACAATTTAGTAAATTGGAATTGAAATGAGGAAATCTGAAACCATAAATAAGAATATATACTGCAAAGAAAATTGGCCCTTTAAAATGGACAGAAATCCATCTATCAATAGATTATAATGGATGGAATACTTGAATCATTGCCCTTGTAGCAATTTCATAGAATCCAAAAATTGTAATTTTATTAATAGGGATGGAACCAGAGTAAATTGTTAATTGACCAATAGAAGTAGTAGAGTCATCATTATACCTCCTTGCAGTTAAGTATTTTATTTGGATGGGCTTACAAGGTTCGACACCAGATGGTATACCAGCTTTCATGAGTTTAAAGATGTCAATAAAGAACCAAATACAACAAAAATATAATTTGCCTTGAAAAATATTGCTCAACGAGGTTTCTGAAAAGGAATCCTGAGCAATCTGTGAAAAGTGGTAGAAGATTTTGAAGTGGAGAATATAGGTGAAAATACATTAACAAGAACTAATTAGCAGGTAATTTCAAGTTGGCTTTACCAATTTAAAAAAGAAAAAAGCATTTTACTAATAACAAAAATCAAGCATTAGCAAATTAATTCTCATTAAAAGTAAAAGTTTTAAAAGACCAGAATTTATGTATAACATGATAATTATTAGAATAATAAATGAAATGTTAAAACTAAATTTTGGAGAAAAGTTGAGAACATGAATTATTAAACAATGACAGATCCTATTTAACACACAAGTGTAATGCCATCCCCAAAAGAAAAAATTGAGAGTAGTATTTAATGCACTCTTCAGCATATCAATGTCATTTCTTAAATAATATTTTTAACTCCAGGGCCAGTACTATATTTCTAAACCTACAAGGCATCCGTTTCGTAAGGTTTCAGAAAAAGAGAAATAACGCTTGTCGATAAAGCAGATATTCAGAGATGTTTATCAAATACAGGTACTTGACAAAGATAAAGATATCATAAAATGTAAGTTACCAAATAAGTAAATTGAATAAAACTCCAGAAGAATACAGGGTTAAAAGTCCATATATTTGGAAGTGTGAGCTCTCCTTCAATTGCAAATTATGTCTTGAAGCAACTACAAATGTAATTGAAGCAGGAAAATTCAGTAATCTAGCCACAGATACCATATCTTAGAAATTCATGTTGATGATTGTTTAAAGTCGGTGAAATCAGAAAATGAGGCTGTAGCAGTTGTGATGAAGAAGTTTCAAGAAATTTTAAACATTAAGTGTTTTAAATTGCATCAAGTGAGTATATTTAATACAAAAGAATATTTTGGAAAAATATTGAATACATACAAGAACTTAAGTAAAGATTTTACAAGAACATAAACTATCTTAGATAAAGTACCTTACTAAAAAGTATTAAGGCTTGAGTTGGGACCGCAGAAATTAGATTTAATGAAAGCTAGGGTAGGTATACAAAATAAAGAATTGACAAAAGAAGTATACTCAGTTGCTATTTTTTTCCATAATATGATCTTTTCGTTTTTAAAAGTCCAGTGCTACTAGTAGCTAAAAAGATATTTTCAAATTATGCGATAGCAAGTTAACTGGATATTGAAATTCCATTAGGCTAAAAAAGAAAGTACATAAAATGGCTAAAGATTTAATAAGCTAGATGATTTTCAAGTTCCTTAGGCCATACAACCCAAATTGTTTAAAGTATAAAAGGGTAGAACTATATATATTAACCCTATAATACATAATGCTTGAGTAAGCATATAATAAGGTTCATGGATGTAATGATGAAAACATATCTGTCATCTGGTGTTATCTAAAACAGAGAGTTGAATAACATTAAATAAAAATTTGATGTTAAGTATCCCAAGAATAGAATTGAGTGCAGCAGAGATTATGCTTGTCACCATACATCAATTTTAAAAAATGAATTAGAAATGAAAATAAACAAAGAGTATTTTTTGATAGATAGTGAAATTGTATTACATATATTAAAAAGAATCAAAAAGAATTCAAAAAGATTTTGTAAATAAAGTAGAGTTAAGTTATAGTTAACACAACAGAGTATAAGCCATAATATGTCCGGCAGCTAAAATAATTGCAGATATAGCAAGTAAAGGGACATCTGTTAATGAGTTTTTGAAACAATAAACTATGGAGCACTGGTCCAGAATTTTTTGTACAAAGACAAAAGCTCAATGGCCTGAGCAAAATAAAGAAAATAAATTAGACGAGAAAATGATGAAATTTATAAAAAAGTAAAACCTGGTAATAGCACCGCTACAATAACAAGAAAATAAAAAGCTGCAGTTGAATTTTTTGGTGCAATTGGATGAAAATTAAAAACAAAAGTAGCATCGGTTTTAAGAGTAAAGAAAATTTGCATAAAAAAGCCTGGAATAAAGGTGCTATAATCACAGAATTAAAAAATGCAGAAAAGCTATTTACAAATATGTACAAATAAAGAATTTCATGATATAACAATACAAATAAAAAAGAAAAGACGCTTTGTCAAAAAGGCATAATTTTGCAAATTCTACTCCTTTTTAGAGTGATAATCGGACATATTAAGGGTAAGTGGGAAAGGAATAAAAATCTGAATGATGTATCATTTGATTTAAACATCCAATTAATCTGCAAAATTATGTCATGTTAGCAAGTGTTAATATGAACATTACCCATAGAATTTACTGGACATTTAGGAAAGACAAACAGTTTTTAAATGATTTAAGCGAGAAGTACATATTCATTGGCGCAAGTATAGAAGTATTATTAAGATTTTAAAAGATTGCAAATAATATGTAGGAACTCCATACACTAGGCCTAACTTTGAATTTTTCCTCAGATCCACAGCAAATAGATTCAAGAAATGTTGATTAAACAGAGCAACAAGAGTCGGAGATAGATGCCTTTGGCCCTTTTCTTGTAGCCAGGGGAAGAGGGAAGGTAAGAGAAAAAAGAATATGATTATATTTCTCATGTTTAAGATACAGACAAAGATCTCTTAGAAATGCTCATATTCAATTAGATACTGAATTGCTTTCTAATCAATTGCTTCTCAGAAGATTTATAAGCCGCAGAGGCATGTTGAAATTGAATTGGCACACCTCTCAGAGACTAGTTGAAGTTGGCAAAGAATTAAACAGGACAAAGTTAAAAATTGAATAGTAAGCAGTAAATAAATTTTTTGAGCAAGAAAGAAATACAGTGGATATTCAAACCACCTCATAGTTCTCATAAAGGAGGTCATTTTGAAAGGACACATTAGAACGTAAAAAATATATTGCCATCTTCACTCTTAGAACAGCAATAAGGTTGACAATGAAATTTGAACACTTTGGTTCTTGAAATAGAATCATTATAAATAATAGACGCATAACGAGAATTTTCAAATCATTTAGAAAACTTAGAAGCTTTGACACAAATCATCTACTAACTCTAAGGCAAATATAACTTCTCCTCCAGATTATTTCAGGACCAAGATGCTATTTGTTAATAGAAAGATGACACAAGTTCAGTATCTTGCTGATTTGTTGGAAAAATTTGGATACATTGAGTTTTGTTTATTGCAAAAAAGAAGTAAATGTTTAGCAGAAAAAGAATCAACACAAAGAAGGAGATTTAGTCTTTTTAATAGATGACCAAACCAAGAAATATGTGAATTTAGGAAAAATAAGTTGGAAAGGGTTACAAGATGACTCAACAGAGTGGAGAATTCATGTAGATGTTGAATATAAATAAAGACAAGAATACTTTAAATACAACAGTTTTGAAAAGACAATAACAAAATTTAATCTTGCTGAGAGAAAGCAGGTTTATAACAAGAGACAAACAGAATATAACTTAAGAAACTAGAAAACCAAGAAAATTAATATTCTTAGCAAAAAGGGAATATGTTAATTTTGCATTAAAATATAGAGAAAAACAATATAATAATATAATAAAATAAATACTGGAAAACCCACCCAAGCCAAATTCATTACTGTGTGACATCAACTATGGTTACAAAATTTAACCAATAGTATTAAATGAGTAAAAAGCAAAATGATTGCAAAGCAGAAAAAATTGATGACAAAAGCGAAGATTGGGTGCGGTGAAAAATAAAGGCTTGCAAATAGAATAAAGGCTACCAGAAAGCCGAATATAAAAAAACTAGTAATTAGGAGATACTGGAAGCAATATAAGCCATTGCAGAAACTCAAGCAGGCTGTTGAAACAGCAAAACTGTCAACTTTGCTAAAGTAAAGAGAAAATAAAAGCTAAGTAAAGAAATTGAACTTCAATCAACATTAGGAAGAAATGAAAGAAACACTTTCGGATGCTGCTATCAATCAAGAGCTTAATTATTTCACAAAGAAGAAAAAGGCAACAAATTGATGTGGAAATTATAGCAATGACTAATACTTACGAACTGAACCTAAAAGCAAGAACTATTTAAGAAGCAAAGCCAGGTTTACAAGAGTGAAAATTTTTGAGTGAAATCCTAACATTAATAAAGATAGGCTATAGAAAAATACCGAGAAACAACTAAGAAATGCCGGTTTTCCATATTAAGTAGCAATCTTCAAGCAACTTTATTGATAAAGCACAGTCCTTGACAATTGAGGTATATCAATCCCAACCCACCCTAAGCCAGCCATTCTGAAAATCCAAAAACACAAGTAATTGAAGGTAAATTAGTTATTTTATAGTATAATATAGTGTGTGAAATGTGGTATTAATATAAATAAGCAACATCTATGAGTTTTTTCAAACAAAAGCTAAAAAGGACAAAATAAATAAAAGTCCAAAATCAATATTTTTTATCTATTTCCCTCCAATTTATGAAATACATTTTTTTATACAAGGATAACAATTTCTATGCATTTTAATGGATATATATTTATTATTATATGTTTATTTTTTACATTTAATTTTGTTAGATTTATATATTATAGTTTTTATATTTT
>JABUQX010012186.1:15000-25000 GCA_015478945.1 Trachelipus rathkii
GAATGAGGAAGAAGAAGAATGAGGAAGGTGAAGAAGAATGAGGAAGGAGGGGGGGAGGAGTTGACAGCTGCACCGGTGCTGGCTCCGGTCCGGCTGCCGAGTTATTAAATATTTCTGTAGTGTAATGATGCAATATTGGTGTTCCTTATATATGTTATCTTGTTTGAAAAAATTTCAAACAGAGAGGTGAGAACCTTAAAGAAACAAAAAATAAATAAAAAAATAAATAAATTAATAAAATTAATGTTTTTAAATTTATGGTTTATAACTAACAAATTTACGTTTTTACATACCCTAAAGCAGTAAATCACTAAATCAAACCACCATCCAGCCCCCCCTCCTGCCACCCTCCTGACCATCTGTGTCTATTTGATCTATTGATTAAGTCAACTTTTCTGAGTATCATTTTGATAAAATAAACATAAAATCAAGTTCTTTATACAAAGATCAGACAATATATGCTGACGTAACAAAGTTTTCTCAGTAATAAAGCTTACTTAGCATCATCTGAACTATGAATATAACCCACAACGAGAAACTTAGCCCATCTTAAACAAGAATAAATGGTTAACATTAACAAAGGGACCACACTAACACCAGCTAAAGTAACTAACAATTCATTCCAAAAACGATAACTTATTCACACTTGTCAAGCATGTCTCTTAAAAACAATAACAATGTTAATTTTACATTAACATGGTAATATTTAACAAAAAATTTTACTATAACCATGTGTAATTATCATACAGACAGGCAAAATGCCTACATAACAACAACCAGACGAATAAACAGCCATCATCATCAATGTGGTCAATAAATCGAACATAAGCGGAAAGTAAAACAAGTTTTCATATTTTAAAACATATAATTTTCACTGAAAAGAGTGTTATATAAATACATAAAAACATATAAATACATAAAAAATATAAGTTTATTTTAAATATATTAATTCATCTAATCAGAGAACATAGGATTCAAGTTGGGTACGTTCTATATATCTCTCTAAAGATTCAACATCCTTTAAAAGGATGTAAGTATAAATGCCTTCAGCAACACTAAACCATTTTTCGGCATATTTTGATTCAGCAGCACTCATTCTTTCATACAAGAGAGAAGTAAACTTATCCAGGCTGATAGTTATTAATGCACTCCTGTACACTGTATTATACGGGAAACCACATGTTTCGGTGTAAATATCATAGATTACACCATGTGCTATATGTATTATGTCATCAAGTATGTCAACATCGTTAAGATGTGATGTTAATTCGTTTTTTATTTTAAGCAATGATGTAATATTTTTAGATGTTCGAACTGTGAAACCTATACACGTACGCATGAAGGTCACACAATCGATGGGTTTCCAATAGTTGCGTACATCAAGGGTTTTAATATTGTCACACGACGAGAGCACAACGTCTATTCTATTATGACCTCTCACACTATCACCTCTGATTGATATTTCACTACTCGTCGAACCATGGGATAACATACCCTTATCCTCTAGCCATGCAGCAGCGATGTCGATAATCTTGATGAATCCATCAGCACACAAACGAATAAAGGTCTATTATTTGACTCTCTGGCAGGAATACAAGCAATGTATCGGTATCCATCAGGTTGACGATAAAATTTTATTGACACAACGTTGGGAATAACGAAGCTCCTCGTGAAGATATCAACAGCAGATGTGGAGATGCGGGGAGATGTCATCGTACCAGTACAGCGAAAAAATATCCTACTGAAGGAAATCGTATGCGTAAACAACCCTTATAGGTAATGAGATTCTTTCTTTCAACCAATCAGAAGAAAGTAAACAAGAATACAACGCACGAACGAACCATATCAGTTCAAAAAGGGTATATATTCTCGTTAGACAACAATAACAACAACAACAACAACAACGACAACAACAACAACAACAACAACAACAACAACAACAACAACAACAACAACAACAACAACTAACATAGTACAAAAATAAGTTCTTTATATACCAACCAACGAATATATGCTAACGTAACATTGTTTTCACATTAATAAAGCTAACATAGCATTACCAGAACTAAGAATATAAGGCACAATGACAAAACCTAACACACCTTACGCCAGAATAAACAACTAACATTAACAAAGTTCCATACATAATAGCAGTAAAGTACCTAGCACAGCATACAAAACGTAACCTATTCTCTCTTTTTCAAGCATATCTCTAACATATCAATGTTAATTTTACATTAACAACTGATTTACGTAACATTTAGACTATCATTTCGGATAAACATAGCGCAAAATGAGTTCTTTATATACTAAACATTGAATATATGCTAACATAACAAGGTTTTCATATTAATATAGCTAACATAGCATCATATGAACTAAGAATATAAGGCACAATGACAAAACCTAACACAACTTAAGCAAGAATAAAGTGTTAACATTAACAAAGCTCCACACTTAACATCTGTAAAGTAACTAACATTGCATACAAAACGTAACCTATTCATACTTTTTCCAAGCATATCTCTAACATATTAACGTTAATTTTACATTGACATAGTAATATTTAACAAGGATTTATCATAATCTCGACCAATTATCATACAAACCAACGAATAATTGTAAACATAACAAAGTTTTATCCAGACATAACACAAAAATAAGTTCTTTATATACTAACCATCGAATATATGCTTAACCAACAAAGCTTTAGCGTCAATAAAGCTACCATATCATAACCGCAACTAAGAATATAATGTACAAAGGCAAACTTAACATACCTCGTGTATGAATAATCAGCTAACATCCTGAAAATTCCCTACTTATCAAAGGTAAAGTAGCTAATAGGTCGCACAATACTCGATATGTTCCTACTTTTCTCACATATCAGCAGCAGGTAAAGCCGCATCATCTAACAAAATCCCTTAACAAAGTGACCAATCTATCAAAGATACCAACATCTGGAACTATGAATTAACATCATCTTCATCAAAGTGTCATTCGTTTTGAGTATAACATCAATTGTCCTATGAATAAACATAGACATTAGCAAAATTCTAGGGCAAACCTAACATTACCCAGCAAAAACTTAACCTATGCTCACGTTTCTAACACATCATCGTCAGTTAACACAGTAATATCTTACAAAAACTCATCATTTCTCTAACAAATCAGTGTTATTTTCACATTGTCATAGTAATATTTAACATAACGTACCTAACTTACGAATAAACAGTTTTCATTAATCCAGTAAATCAAACCACCCATCCATGCAGTCCCCTACCCGTCCCACCCACCTGTGATCTATTGAACTATTGATTCAAGTCATATTTCAAGTATCATTTTGGACAAACATAACATTAAAAATAGTTCTTTATATACAAACAACGAATATGCTGCTTTTAACCAACAAGTTTTATCATCAATTAAAGCTAACAAATCATAACCGTGACTAGGAATATAATGACAAATGCAAACCTAAATACCTCACGTATGAATAATCAGCTAACTTCCTGAAAAATTCCCTACTTGATCAAGGCTAAAAGTAGGTCACAGGTCACACAATACTCGATATGTTCCCACTTTTTGAGCATATTAGCAACAGGTAAAGCCTTATTATCTAACAAAATCCCTTAACAAAGTGACCAATCTATCAAAAATGCACCCTTGAACTTTGAATTGACACTATCTTCATTCAAAGTGTCACTCGTGTCGGTATAACATTCATTTGACCTTTATGAAAACGTAGACATTTTAGCAAAAATCTGGGGCAAACCTGACATTATTCAACAAAAACTTAACCTAGCCTCACGTTTCTAACACATCATCGTTCAGTTAACACAGTAATTATCTACAAAAAACTCATCATTTCTCTAACAAATCAGTGTTAATTCCACATTGTCATAGTAATATTTAACATAACGTACTTAACTTACGAATAAACAGTTTTCATTAACTACGAGTATCTAAAGCAACACATCACCTCCCGAGAGAAAACCCAAGGGGATGCGCCCTTAAAAGGGTGCGACTCCACAGAATGGGGATCACCCCTAAGGGGGTGTAAGCGGGCATTACCCCTCCGCAGGAGGGGTAAGGCCTCAGCCCTAAGGGCTAAGGCCCAAAACCCGCTTACGCGCCCTTAGGGGTGATCCCCATTCTGTGGATTCACACCCTTCAAGGGGCTCATCCCCTTGGGTAATCAAGTGGTGCGTACAGTGTTGCCAAATCTCCTCTGTATGATGCGATGTTGCCAAACCTATCAGTTTGTTTATAGTAAAGCTTGAGATTGTTATACTTTGTTAATGTCTACAGTTTATTCACGCTGTCTACGTTGAACTTTGTCCCGCGACGTCAGGTTTTGCCCTAGACTTTGCTAAGTCTACGTTATTCATAGGGTCAAATTTTGATGTTATACTCGAAACACGAAGTGACACTTGATGAAGATAGTGTCAATTCATAGTTCAAAATGGGGCATTTTTTGATAGATTGGTCACTTTTGCTTTAAGGGATTTTGTTAGGATAATAAGCCTTTACACTGTTGCATAATATGGCCCAAAAAGTGGGGAACATATCGCAGTATTTGTGTGACTGTAGCTACTTTACCATTGAATCAGTAGGGAATTTTTCAGGATGTTAACTGATTATTCATACGCGAGGTAAGGTATGTTTAGGTTTGCATTTGTACATTATATTCCTAGTCACGGTTATGATTTGTTAGCTTTATTGATGATAAAACTTTGTTGGTTAAGCAGATATTCGTTGGTTAGTATATAAAGAACTTATTTTTATGTTATGTTTGTCCAAAATGATACTTTTGAAATTATGACTTGAATCATAGTTCAAATAGGATCACAGGCGTGGTGGACGTGTAGGGACTGCATGGATGGGTGGTTTGATTTTACTGGATTAATGAAAACTGTTTATTTCGTAAGTTTAGGCACGTTATGTTAATTTACTATGAACAATGTGGAAAAAATAACACTGATTTGTTAGAGAAATGATGAGTTTTTGTAAGATATTACTGTGTTAACTGACGATGATGTGTTAGAAAACGTGAAGCATAGGTTAAGTTTTTTGCTGGGTAATGCTAGGTTTTGCCCCTAGAATTTTGCTAATGTCTATGTTTTATTTTCATAGACAATGATGTTATACTCAAAACGAATGACACTTTGATGAAGATGATGTTAATTCATAGTTCCAGATGTTGGTATCTTTGATAGATTGGTCACTTTGTTAAGGGATTTTGTTAGATGATGCGGCTTTACCTGCTGCTGATATGTGAGAAAAGTAGGAACATATCGAGTATTGTGCGACCTATTAGCTACTTTACCTTTGATAAGTAGGGAATTTTCAGGATGTTAGCTGATTATTCATACACGAGGTATGTTAAGTTTGCCTTTGTACATTATATTCTTAGTTGCGGTTATGATATGGTTAGCTTTATTAATGTAAAAACGTTGTTAGGTTAGCATATATTCGATGGTTAGTATATAAAGAACTTATTTTTGTGTTATGTCTGGATAAAACTTTGTTATGTTTACAATTATTCGTTGGTTTGTATGATAATTGGTCGAGATTATGATAAATCCTTGTTAAATATTACTATGTGCAATGTAAAATAACGTTATATGTTAGAGATATCTTGGAAACCAGAATAATGAATGAGGTTACGTTTTGGTAATGCCAATGTTAGTTAGCTTTACAGATGTTAAAGTGTGGAGCTTTGTTAATTTTAACACTTTATTCTTGCTTAAGTTGTGTTGAGGTTTTTGTCCATTGTGGGCTTAGATATTTCTTAGTTTCAATATGATGCCTATGTTAGCTATATTAAGATATGAAAACCTTGTTATGTTAGCATATATTCAATGTTTAGTATATAAGAACTCATTTTGCGCTTATGTTTATCGAAATGCATAGTCTAAATGTTCGTAAATCAGTGGTGTTAATTCTGTAAAATAACAATTGGATAGTTAGAGATATGCTTGTAAAAAGCAGAGAATAGGTTAGTTTTGTATGCTTTGGCTACGGTACTTTTACTGCTATATTGTCATGAATTTGTTAATGTTAGTTGTTTATTCTGGCGTATAGGCGGAGCTGTGTTAGGTTGCATCGGCTTTTGGTCCATTTCTAGTCCGGGTGTCCTTATAGTTTCTTAGTTCATAAAAGTAATGCTATGTTAGTTGTTTATTATGTGAAAATACAATGTTAGCTTAGCATATATTCGTTTGGTTGGTATATAAAGAATTATTTTTGCACTATGTTATTGTTTGTTGTTGTTGTTGTTGTTGTTGCGTTGTCGTCGTTTTGTTGTTGTTGTTGTTGTTGTCTAACGAGAATATATACCCCCTTTTCTGAACTGATATGGTTCGTTCGTGCGTCGTATTCCTTGTTTACTTTCTTCTGATTGGTTGAAAGAAAGAATCTCCTTACCTATAAGGGTTTTGTTTACGCATACGATTTCCTTCAGTAGGATATTTTTTCGCTGTACTGGTTACGATGAATTAATTCCACTCTGCTGTTGAATCTGCCTTCAACGAGGAGCTTCGGTTATTCCCAAGTTGTGTCAATAAAATTTTATTCCGTCAACCTGATGGATACCGATACATTGCTTGTATTCCTGCCAGAGAGTCAAATAATAGACCTTTATTCGTTTGTGCTGATGGATTCATCAAGATTATCGACATCGCTGCTGCATGGCTAGAGGATAAGGGTATGTTATCCCATGGTTCGACGAGTAGTGAAATATCAATCAGAGGTGATAGTGTGAGAGGTCATAATAGAATAGACGTTGTGCTCTCGTCGTGTGACAATATTAAAACCCTTGATGTACGCAACTATTGGAAACCCATCGATTGTGTGACCTTCATGCGTACGTGTATAGGTTCAACAGTTCGAAACATCTGAAAATTTCATTTGTCTGATGGATTCATCAGATTATGGATGCGGCTTCCTGTTCTTCTCTTAAAATCACTATTGTTTTACTTCGGTTTCCGTGTGGTTGTTGTACCGTGTTGACTGCAGGCGATGCGAGACATAGACGAACTGTCCGCTATGCGAGTCATCAGGAAGATTATGGACATCGCTGCTGCATGGCTAGAGGATAAGGGTATGCTTAAAATAAAAAACGAATTAACATCACATCTTAACGATGTTGACATACTTGATGACATAATACATATATCACATGGTGTAATCTATGATATTTACACCGAAACATGTGGTTTCCCGTATAATACAGTGTACAGGAGTGCATTAATAACTATCAAGCCTGGATAAGTTTACTTCTCTCTTGTATGAGAGAATGAGTGCTGCTGAATCAAAATATGCCGAAAAATGGTTTAGTGTTGGTGAAGGCATTTATACTTACATCCTTTTAAAGGATGTTGAATCTTTAGAGAGATATATAGAACGTACCCAACTTGAATCCTATGTTCTCTGATTAGATGAATTAATATATTTAAAATAAACTTATATTTTTTAAATGTATTTATATGTTTTTATTATTTATATACACTCTTTTCAAAGTGAAAATTATATGGTTTTAAAAATATGAAAACTTTGTTTTACTTTCGCGCTTAATGTTCATTTATTGAACACAATGTTGATGATGATGGCTGTTTTTCGTCCCTGGTTGTTTGTTTATCGAAGCAAACTTTGGCTGGTCTGTATGATAATTACACAATGTTATAGTAAATTTTTGTTAAATATTACCATGTTAATGTAAAATTAACATTGTTATGTTAGAGACATGCTTGACAAAGTGTGAATAAGTTACGTTTTTGTATGAATTGTTAGTTACTTTACTGGTGTTAAGTGTGGTCCTTTGTTAATGTTAACCATTTATTCTTGTTTAAGATGGGCTAAGTTTCTCGTTGTGGGTTATATTCATAGTTCAGATGATGCTAAGTAAGCTTTATTAATGTGAAAACTTTGTTACGTCAGCATATATTGTCTGATCTTTGTATAAAGAACTTGATTTTATGTTATGTTTATCCAAAAATGATACTCAAAATGTGACCTTAATCAATAGATCAATAGATCACAGATGGTCAGGAGGGTGGCAGGAGGGGGGCTGGATGGTGGTTTGATTTAGTGATTTACTGCTTTAGGGTATGTAAAAACGTAAATTTGTAAGTTATAAACATAAAAAGAATAAGAAATTTTATTTATTTATTTATTTATTTATTTATTTTTTATTTCTTGATGGTTCTGAAACCATTATTTTCGAAATCTACAGACTCGATAACATATATAAGGACACCAATATTGCATCATTACACAAATATTTAATAACTCGGCACCGCACCGGAGCCAGCACCGGTGCAGCTGTCAACTCCTACTCCTCCTTCCTCATTCTTCTTCCACCTTCCTCATTCTTCTTCCTTCCTCATTCATCTTTCATCCTTCTTCATTCCTCCTTTGTTTTTTGCACTCTGTGCTCTTTTTTTTCAGACGAGACCCCCCTTAATGGGGGGGTCCTAGACACCCTACACGGACTTATAACCATCATATTCGAACTCTATGACCTCGATAACCCTTATAAAGACACCAACATTGTTGTTATACGACTGTTTATTAACTCGGCACCGCAGTGGCTCCAGCACCGGTGCCGGAGCAACTCCACAGATTCACATATCAAGTATTTCTAGAAATTCAACTCTGAATCCTCTCACCAAATTTTAGCCAATTACGAACACTTCGATTTTTTAATGGGGGTGGGGTCCCCCTTCGGGGACTCACGGGGACGTAACCTCGTCTACGACGAGGTTACCTCCTCATCTAACACCCTACCAAATTTTAACCCAATACGATAACTCTAACCCATGTAGATATATATCGGATTCAGAACCGGATGCGAAGAAGCAACCACGGCGGAATACAGAGTCGGAGTGCGTAAAAAACGATCCCTTACAGGGATCATTTTTCGACTCAGATTCGATTTCCTTCGGAAATCGAATCTTCGACGTAATAATAATAATAATAATAATAATAATAAATAATAATAATAATAATAATGTGTATGTGTATGCGCACGCGCGCACATATTATCTACCGGACCCGGCGGCGTCGTTGCGATGATGCGGACCCGGAGGCGGAACCGGAGCCGGAATCGCTGCAGGAACCGGAACCGAAGGCGGAGCTGCTGCTGCTGCCGCTGTAGAAGACTAGGGGGTAAACCACAGACAGACACAAAAAGTCTCCGAAGGAGACTGAATCGGATTCGAACGCAATGCAAGACGCTGACGATGGAGACGCTGAAGGTGACGAAGGATACGTAGAAGGGGTTTTAAAACAACTCAGAAGTGTTTCCACTTCTTCAACCTAATAATAATAATAATAATAATGTGTGTGTGTGTGTGTGTGTGCGCGCGCTCTCGCGCGCGTGACTGTAATCTTGGCTGCGTCCAAGATACGTTCATCAACGGTCGATTCCCAACTCTCGTTAGGCTTAAACTCATCCACTCAGATCAAGCAACAAGGGCGTAAGCGCAATATCGGCGTCCACCCTCGGGGGTGGAACCACCCTCTATATACATCCTAGCGACTTGAAATTTCACGGATTCGTCCTTACCCCATATATAGATTATATTCAAGTTTCAGACCTATAACTCTATTCCTTCATATCGAAAAGGCTGGTCGAAATACCAAAAACTGGCCCTGCAACTACTTATATATATATTATATAATATAATATATATATATATATAATATATTATTATATATATATTATATATATATATATATATATATATATATATATATATATATATATATATATATATATATATATATATATATATATATATATATATATATTGAGAGGAAAAACAAAAAAAAAAGTGATTTTATATTTTCAAAATAATTTTAAACAAATCGAAATATGAAAATTGTTCCCAATACCTAAAGAGATATTCATAAGAATATCTTCTGAAGTTTATAATCAATATTAAAATGGTTATTCTGTAGGAATGCAAGTTCTGCGACTTTCTGTTAACCAGAG
>JABUQX010012186.1:37500-40000 GCA_015478945.1 Trachelipus rathkii
ATATTCTCGATGGTTACCGAAGGCATACAACATCTGATATAGAAGAGGTTATGAACTTACATACTGATGTAATTTTGAAGTATAATAATATGATACCAATACTGAAAGTCCATACAGAGAAATTACGGTTTGTACAAGGAGGGGAAGTTTATTATGCATGTACACGCATTGTATATTTAACTAATATAGTAATATAGTAATTGTGTAATAATATTTTAGAATAAACAACTTTTTCATAACTTATACATAGAGAAGATTAAAACCCTTGAAAAGGGAGGGTATGGGATAACTTCTATACATTAACTCTACGTCCTATGTAGGTGTAGCTTTAAGGCATATAAAACTTGTTTTACATTCCTTAAAGTAATAAGATCTTAAAGGCATACCACAAAGAGGAACATAGCCAGCGTCACATCCGGACTATTTGTTCTATTTCCCTTAAAGAATTATAACTTTAGGATAAATAAAACAAACTGTTTTTCTACAAAACAAAATGTTCTTTTCAAAACTAAATGTTTTTCAAGAAACTTTACCAGTAAAATGGTATTTTCTATAAATAAAATTAAAAATGTACAAGTAAGAAATAAAATGGACGATTCATAATATAGGGAACGGTATATTTGAAAATACAAAATGATGTAATGAAAGTTTCCAACGGCATATCATAAAGAAAATATTTTCGCGACCGCGTAGTAATATTACGCCGGCGGGTTCATGCGGCTGTTCCGCACCGGGTCGCGCTTGCGGGCGCTCTTGCGTTGGGCTTCACGTGATCTACTATAAATCTAGTGAATTAATTATTATCTATTCTAGTGAAATTAACAATTATTCCTCAATGTAAGTATTTATTATAAATATGATATACACTTAGTAAAAATAAAACACTTTTAATACAAATCAGAGAACTTGTGCACCGCTTAACAGCTAAAACGACTATGATTTTAAAATGAGTTTGTGTCTAAAAGATAATAAAACACACCTGCTCATTGATTCTCGATTCTTGTCTATACTGGAATTACCTTTTGACCTGGTATTAGGCTTAAATCAACCCGGGGTACAAAAAGGATTTATCCTAAATTTAGCCTAAAGTAGTTATTTCAACAAATTTTATTTCAACACATTTTTCAGAAGGAGCTCAGTCTCGAATCTGTAAGGAGTGTACGTTGTTGTGTGTTTTTTTGTGTTGGATTGTCAATGTACATAGATAATAATAATAATAATAATAATAATAATAATAATAATAATAATAATAATAATAATAATAATAATAATAATAATAATAATAATAATAATAATAATAATAATAATAATAATAATAATAATAAAGAAAATCCGAATTATTTAAAAAACTTTGAAATATTTTTAGTTAACATTGAGTGAATAATATAAATGTAAGTGAATAATTTTTTTTTTTTTAAATAAAAAATAAGATTAATTTTAATAAATACATGTTATGTTAACAGAGAAGAACTTATTTTGCTATTTTTATACTTATACTGGCTAAAGATGATGTAAAGCAGTAAAGTCATTAGAACCAAAACGTGTATAGCTTGGTGTAGAGGGCTGATAGGGTCTTGCCTTACTGATTTACTGATTTATTGCTTTAGGGTACGTAAATATATGTTTTTACTAAAATTTCATAAATTTAGTTAAAATTTATTTTGATTTCTTTATAGTTATAAAATTTTAATGTAATAGTATTACACTGACTTGAAATAAAAATTCTTTGCTCAAAGATAATGTTATTATAGAAGTTTTAAGAAACTTTGAAATAATTTTAATTATAAATTGAATGAGTAATATAATGTACGTGTTTAATTCAAAACATAAATGTTTTTAATATTATATGTTCATACAAAAGAACTTATTTGATATGTTTAAACAGTGTATATTTTAATGAACAGGATGCGTGTGTGTATGTGTGTGTGTGTGTGTCTGTGTATGTGTGTGTGTGTGTGCGTGTGTAAGTGTAAGTGTCTAAGGGTGAGTGTAAGTGCATATGAGTGGTGTGTATATGGGTGAGGGTAAGTGTCTATGGGTGAGTGTAAGTGTCTATGGGAGAATGTAAGTGTCTATGATAGGTGTAAGTGTCTATGGTGGGTGTATGGGTGTATAAGTGTCATAGTGTGTGTTAAATAATAGGCATGAAGTAAATGGCACTAAGTATAATAATAATAATAATTAAAATAAAAATAAATAATAATAAAAATGAATAATAATAAAATAAAATAATAATAATAAAAATAAAATAAAAAAAAATAATAATAATAAATAATAATAATAAAAATAAAATTAAAAATAATAATAATAAAAAAATAAAAATAAAAATAATAATAATAAAATAATAATAAAATAAAAATAAAAATAAAAATAATAATAATAAAAATAATAAAATAATAATAATAAAAATAATAATAATAAAATAATAATAAAATAAAATAAAAATAATAAACAAAAATAAAAAATTGAAAGAACCATAATGTAATTAAATATAATGAGT
>JABUQX010012186.1:52500-80294 GCA_015478945.1 Trachelipus rathkii
GGGGCGTTCCGGAGACCCTCCCCGGGAAGGGGGAATTTAGTATCCTACCTCCGTTTTAGTTCCACCGGAAGGGCCGAGGAAGACCCGGCTCTAAATTTACCGCCATACGGTTAGACGCGTTTATTACACCTTGGGGTATTCTTTACGTTTAAAAAAAGCTAAAAAAATTTAATAAGAAAGTCTATTTTAAATTTTAGCGAGTAACCAATAGAAAGGTCTCTAAATAGGCTTTCTAATTCATATTACTTATAAGTATTTACAATAAGTATTTGAATTGTATTTTTTTTTTTTTTTTTTTTTACATTATTTACTAAAAGGAAGTGTTTACCAGTATTGCCTTAAATTTTATGCAATTATTTACAGTTCTGAGGGCAGTTTTTGCAAGATTTTTTTTTCCTATGTCGTTAGTTGAGAATAGCATCTAACCAGCAATGTATCTTTTCCCGGTAGCTTTTTGTAGTTTTTGAGATATTGGAATTGTGATGATTTGTTTCCTGTTGGCTGACCATAATATACTGATGTATATGAGTAGGTTATATAAATGTATATATTATAGTACTATATTACTAGTATATATTATATATATATATCATATATATATATATTAATCATAATATAATATTAGTAATAATATCACTATACCTATATATATACACTAATCATTGTAATTACATCTATAGGCATAGGGAATAATGCTAATTTCACTTACAGTGGTGTTGACTTCCCAGTGAGCGTGAAGTATATCAAATAACTTTTAATGGTATCGTTATTTTAAATTAAATTTTTAAGGGTAAATTACCATTAAATTTTTTGGGTATAACACGTAAAACCTTTAGTACCTAATCAACTAAAAACCTTAACCTTAAACCTTATTGTTCTCATATAAAGGTTTATCTTAAAACTTTACTTTCCCTAAATTAATCCGTCCTAAACCTTAATTATGAACAGAGCAACCACTTATAAATGTCCATTAAAATATATATATAATAGTTATATCTATATTATATATTATATCACATATATATATATATATATATTATAATTAATATATATATATATTATATATATATACTACATGATTATAATATATATAAATATTAATTATAATATATATATATAATATATATATATATATTAACTATATAATATTAATATATTAATAATAATATATACCTTTTCTTTTTATATACATAATAATAAGTACTTATATATTATATATAATATTATATAATATATATATAAGTATATAATTAAAATCTTAATATATATATAATATATATATATTAATATATATAATAATATATATAATATATATATATATTATATATATTATATTATAGTTATAATATTATTATATTATTATATATAGGGTGTAATTATTTATAGTTTATAATTATATGATAATCTAGTGAGTAGGTATATATCCCACCCCTCTCATATATTTACTATAGTAAAATTTTATTCCCTAAATAATATGCGAAATTTGTTTGGAAAAAGGACAATTTCAAATGTTTGGTTCAGGACTTTATTTTAAAGAGTATTATTAAACAATGTTCAATATGGCGTAATTTGAAAGACAATCTTAATTTTACACTACTATATTAATTATAATTATAAGGCTATTTCTCCTCCTCCTATCTCTCAAATATAGGATGTCTCAAAAGACCATTGTTTTTTCTTAAATTTGTAACTTTGTAACTTTAACGAACACCAAAAATAGATTGGCCCATTGGCAATATGCGTTAATACGACATGCTTACGAAAAAATAAGAACGTTCCGTCAAAAAAATCGTCCGGAGACAAATCATATTCTGAAGAAGAAATTTTTGAGAATATTCTCACCCAAAGACGTATAAGAATCCTCCTCCGTAGGAGGCATATTTCCGAAATAAGAAATTGCATAGTTTCACTGTGGTCTTACCGAAATTAAAATTCTATTCGTTACGAAAAATATAAACAAAAGGAACCCTGGAATTGAAATGATGCCAGAAAGCAGCAGTCATAAAAAAATTTTTTCTTTTATTTTGATTTTTTTTTTACAAGGATCATATTATATTCTTTCTAACATAGTGATATTGTGTCAAATTTTTTGCGTGATATTCACAATTTTAATTATCGCTTCCAAACACTCTTCATTAAAAATCCCAATGATGTGCCTCTCCTTCACTACCGTGGGCCCTAGGCCCGTTTTAATTTTTTGACACTGCCCACGCAATCTTTTTGACACCTTGACCTATTTTGATCTTCTTGAATAAAATGGCTTTTAATTTTCAGCTTTGCCAATTTTTTGATGAAAAGATGTTACAATGACTGCACTCACTTTTTTCAATTTTCTCTCCTCTTTTTTTTTTTTTTCTTTTTTAACAAATACGATTATTATATATTATTATATATATACCTAGTATTCTAATACAAATATATAGTATTTAAATATATATTATATTTTTTATACTATATATATATCTTATATATATATATAATATTATATATATATATTATATATAATATATATTATAATATATACTATATATATAGTATATATATATATATATATATAGAGAGAGAGACCCCGAAGAGAGAGATCCGAGAGAGAGAGAGAGAGCAGATATCTAATGATAAAGATCCTGGTACTAATAATAATAAATCGCAGTTTTGTAATGTTTGTAAACAAGTTTATAAGAATAAGAAATCATTCGCGGTCGTTTTGGCACGAAACAGTTCTATAGAAAAATGTGCAGTAGGGAAGAATTTGTCTTAGCGAGCGTAAGACAAAGATGCCTAAAACGAAATGGTTTAAATTGAAGATATGTATTTCGTGAAGAATATTTTCTTTTATTTTTCTAATTTAGGTTAAAGCTAGATTTTTTGTTCGAATTCGCTTCATTTTGTCAGGAAAATAATAAATGTCTATGATGGAAGTAAAAAAAGGGTTTCGTCTTATTTATAATGTTTTAATATTATTTTAATAATATATATATATTATATATATATATATATATATATATATTAAAATATATATATATAATTATATATATATGATATATAGTTAGTGATATATATATATTATATATATATATATACGTAAAACAAGGATTTTCCCAAAAATCAAAATAAATAAATTAATTTACTTTACGTCCCTTTCGCCAACCGAATAAGTAAGATTTAACTTTCTATTTTGTACGTTGATTTGGTCAGAATGAATAATAGAAAATGCGGCCTTTTTGAATTGCTCTTTTAGAGCAACTCTTGTAGATTGGCTCCTAAATGATTGTGCAATTTGTTTAGTTGTTTTCATTTTCTTTTTAATGCTTTTTTAACATCCTGTGGAGAAACTAAGTAATTATTAGTACCGGAATCGATATCCTTGGATTCTCATATCAAAGCTCCGTAATCCGGAATTCCGTGTGTGTAAGAAATTGCTCGAATCCGGAATCCGAATTGCCGAAAATCCAGCAACACTTCTGGGATTCGAATCCGAATTCCGAATCCGGTGTGTGGAATGTTCGATATCCGAATCGTGAATTCCGAAATCTCTAAAGCACCTACGGATTCGAATCTGAATCCGAATTCGGATTCGCCAGCACCTTCCGATTCGAATCCGAATCCGATTCCGGATTCGCCCATCACGATATATATAGTATTAAATATAATATTAATTTATATGTAAGTTATATATATATATAAGATATATATTATATATAGTATTTAGTTATATATATAGTTATATCATTATTTATATATATATAGTATTATATATATATATAAATATATATATATATAAAATTATTTAAGTAAATATTTAAAATATATTTATATTTATATATATAATATATAATATACTATTGATATATATAAAATTATAATTATTATATATTAAATTAGTATATATATAATATATATTATAATGTATTGTATATATATATATATATATTAATTTATTATATAATTACTATTATTATTATATATAATATATATATATATAATATATATATATTATATATATATATATATTATTTAATCTCCAAAAGGTCAATGCAAGCATAAGAGAGAATTTGAACCTTCGCACCCATAATTCTTCTATTCCCATGATTTGAGAAGAGAAGAAAATACAAATCAGATAACGGACTTCAATAGAACTATAGAGATTCTATAATAGTGGTTCAAAATGCTACTTTTTTTACTATTAGAAACAGCATGGAAATGGAAAAGGAGGCATAATTTATTTTAAGTATATATAAAGATAAATATTCCAAAAATGTTATAAGTCGGACATTTCGACTTTTTTAAAAATTGTGTTTGTGGCCTTGCCTTGAGAACATCATAAGATACTGCATTCAATACAAGTTATTACGCGAATATTTGCAAAGTTCTATATATATATTATTATAATATAGTATATATTAGTATATATACTATATATTTATATAATATATATATATATTATATATATATATATACATAATAGGTAGTATTAAGTATACTATATATATACTTATACTTATTTATATATATTCTATATATTATAAGGTATAATATATTATTATTATAGTGAATATATGTAATAAATACCTATCAACGTAAAAAACCAGAAATAACATAAATACAAAAACGCAACTTCAACCCCTTCCTTCCGCCGATAATAAATACTATGATGACAGGGGTAAGTGAGACTGAGTGCTTATTTAAAAACTAACGTGATATCATAAATATCGAACCAACTTTCGCAGTGTACAATCGATTAATCCTAGCCTAACCATTTATATATATATTAGTATATTATATTCCTTTTAAATTATAGCGAAGGAAGCCAATTTTTATGAAACGCGGTTCAAATGGCTTTCTTAAAATGAAAAAGAAGGAAAAAATGCTGAAAAAAAACTCGGAAAAATAACCCTGGAAAAAAGTTATTGAAGTCGCAATGTCGACAAATTTATAACATTTGCTTATGGAGGAAATTATCCAAAATATCGAAATCCCAAACCTATTTTCATGAAACTACAAAGTTTGAAAGAAAGCTGCATTGAAAGAAAAATCTAAAATAAACCTTTTAAAAAATTTCCCTGAAAAAAAAAAAAAAGTTATGGCGTCTACTAATTTGCTCCTATTCCTCCTTCGATAAGATATTCTGCCTTTCATCTGTTAAGTTTGCATTTTACCTAATCGTCTTCAACTCTCACACATCTAATATAATATTATATACATATATTTATACCTAATAATATATATAATATATATATATTATATATATACTATATATAATATATATATATACTATATATATAATATAAGTCATATATAATATATATATTATATATATAACTATATATATATATATATTATATATATATACTAGTGTTGTCACAGACCCATCTATATGAAAACATTTCTATGAACAAAGGTCTCAAATGCACAGTTCAAAAGGCACAGCTACTCCAAATTCGTACCAAGTCCAGAATAGCAATAATCACGTGGGGTGTACAAGTGTAATATTGGCAGTTTACATAACGCAGCGTAGATCTATGGAGGAACTGTACGGAAATGTGGCGTTGTAAAATTCACAACCAATTAGGATCTGACCCTATCATAAAAGCACGTACCTACACATAAAGGAGGGCACAAAACCACACCCGCAGAGTTATGCGCCCTCTGCATTCGTATGTAAGGATTCGTGGACAGAAAGTCAAATAATGCAACCAGTGCCGAGGCAAGGTTTATTGCGAAAAACGGGGACAACCTAATAAAATTATATGTATATTTATTATTATTATTATTTAATCTATTATTATTTATTATTTATTATTTTATTATTATTATTATTAGATATATTATTATTATATTATTATATGCTGTATTATGTATAACTAAATTTTATATATCGCTACCAAGCGATATCCAGAAGTGTCCGTTAAATCCATGCAACGTCGAAGGCTTTTGGTTTTATGAACGTATATAAAGAACGCTCGAACAGTTCCAGAATGGGTTTGCTTTCACAAGTTGATCCGCAAAAAATTGTGTTACCCAGCAAAAAATAGCTTCAACGTTTTGCTAATCATGGCGGGAAGAGCGTGCCAGTTAAACGATACTGCCTCCTTGCGAGCACAAACATTAATCCGATTGTAAGCGGGCCCATCATGGCTGCATAAACCAAAGTTTATCTGGAATGGCTAATGAAATGTCGTCCAGGAGGTCATTCTAAAACATGGTTCAATCATCTTTTTACTCGACAATCTTCCACACAACTTTAACATCTTCGAAAACACACAACTCAAAATTTCGTCTGTCCTTAATATTTCTGGTGTTTCGTTTCACCAGCTCTTACCCCAAAAACTATTCCTACGAATGTATGGATAATGTGTCTGACAAAAACTTCGGCCCTAACAGATGATCACAATCGATACCGGCCCATACATTACAAGAAAAAGCTTACTGATGTCTAAATTCTATCATATCATGAAGATTGGCGTCTGTCCATCGATGTCCTTTGTGGGTATTTATTATAAAATCTCTTGCAGATTTTCTCTCATCCGTAAAGAGGACTCGGAAATTAAACTGTGGATTGTTGCACTGTCGAAGAATCTATCGACAGAGCTGTAACCGTGATGGGTAATCTTCAATGTTGAGGTCCTGTACTCGCTGCAAAAGAAACGGGTATAGTTGTTGTTCGTGGAGGCTTCTCAATACTAACGCATGCGAAGCACGTAACGTTCTAGAAAGTTTGCTTGTGCTGATCTCAGGTTGTTCAGCAAAGCTGTCTAGCATATTCTCCTTGACTTCTGGAGTGCTGATGTATCTTGTAGCACCAAAGTCGGTGGTTCGGCATTGAAAGGACTACACTCCCTGAATCACTGATTAATCGCCGGACATCGTCGAGTCTTGTAGGTTTCTACATACAGCCGACGAGTCAAATTCGAATTTCCATCTCGTTCATACACCAAATGCATATCTGCCAGTTCCTCCGATGTATATTCCATACTACTCCATACTACAAGATCGCATGTCAGAGACCGACAAACACACAGATAGTTTAGACGTTAATGATAGTTTACGGGTACTACTTCCGCGAAAAGCATGGGGTAAGATTGGTTATCCTTCACGTCCAAAATGTAATCTACAACAACCGATATGCTCAGCAAATTTGCTGGCTAGTCTACACAAAAATTCACTAACGCTATTAGGTGCAAGTCGGAATCTCATCAATGTTCTCGTGTTGGTTATATACATAGCTTTATAATTTAATTACCATTCACTCATATGGTACCACCGTTGAGCGATAGCTTCCAAGGAATTGCCATTAATATACACTTTGTTACCGTGTGGCATTTCCTATTCGAAACTTGGTACGGAACTTTCTTGTAAGCTGTGTATCCTATGAATTGTGCTTTATGAACCTATTCACATAGTTACTTTTAAACATAGTTCGGTCCGATACAACAGCTCGGTCCAAGTTGCCGCGGCCTAAGTAATTCAGACTATTATATAATATTATATAATTTATTATATATATTATATTATATATATTATATATTAGTAACTATATATATAGATATATACCAGTATATATTAATATATTAAATAATTTTATATATATATTAGTATATAATATTATAAATATATATATATATTATGGACATAAAGCTCTACCTGATTGACCTTTTGATTTCTAAAGTAATTTTGTATAGATATGATATCCTTATGATAAGGATATATTATCCATATCTATATTAACTATATTACGGATGTTTATCTATGTCTTGGATATCTATGGTTCTCGTCTTAACTACTGTATATTTTATGTTTTTAAAAGACGACTCGTTACTTAATATTACTCCATTATTTCATTCTTCATTCTACCACTTTACTACTCATCACTCTTCCGCCCACAGTCATTATCTCATTTACTCTAAGCTGTCCCAATACCTTTTCTTCTTACCTAACTAGATATTACCGTCTATTAAATCCATAGACTTACCCCATTTGAAACTTCATCACTCAAATACTAAAGTACGCTATATCATACTATATTAGAATATCCTTACTACTAATCTCTACATGTTACCCACCAGCCTAACCTTTGCTTCAGTATCACACGATATGAATTCGGCCTCGAATTTTGCCTATAATTCAACCTTAATCACTCCGGCCCTCATAGGCTAGTTTACATCTTATTTAAACTTATAAAATTAACTGTCTTATAGCTCGTAATCTTCTCTCGTATTATACTTTTTATCTTCTGGTCTAAATGAAATAATTTAGTATCTAATTACCCTTGTATTTATTAAACCACACTGAAAACAAGTAAATAATCCTCATCGCAGCAATATTTAAAAAATCTATTACCAATTAACTATATGAACAAATTGGTTTTTCTTTTCTTCGTGATGTTTTTTTTTGTTTTAAAAAAACCAAACTTCTTTAATTTACTAAAACACAGTCTTGTTTTTTTCATGCGCATCTGTGAAGCATACATCTTATCATTCATTGTCTTGTCTCCGCCTCTTCTATTTTTGTTACGGTTTTAAATCATCGTCTTAAGTTTTGTTATCTTCATCCTCCGTGGTTAGTGCATCACAAAAAGACGGCAGCAGAAAAATTAACTACATCGTCACCGTTTACATCTGAGTCCTGCATCCCGGATTTTTTTTTTTAAGAGAAACAAACCACTTGATCCGTCCAAATCTCCTTGAAACAAGAGAGGAAGATTGAGTCTTCATTTCTTCCACCCTGTGCTTCCACGGAAAAAACCTCGGTTGGACGGCGCAACAACCCCCAATCCGTCCAGACCGCCGACCCCGGGCCGCAAGCCCCGCAAGCCGCGACGCCATTGGGGTGTGTATATCCCGCTCCCAGTACCACAGAACGGCACACCCAAATTTGTAGGACATGCTTGAAAACCGCAAGTGGTTCCTTTATTCGATTATTGCAAAATTAAATACTATGAAATTAAACTAACCACCAGGGAAGAGAAAAAACCCCTTTTTAAAAAACAAAAATATATATACGGATGAGCACCCGTGCTAAAAACGGGACCCTTTGTCCGGTGGCCTCAGCGAATAATTTTTTCACATGTTGTTGGACGGAAAGAGCTACTGTCTATCTGAATTCTCGAGCGTCCCTTGATTTCTACTTTTATAACATGTTTGGTCTAATTTTTTTTTTTTTTCATATATGTGTTCCAAGTTGGAAGATTTTTTGAGAATATATGGAATTTTCTTCCTCCACTAGAGTATTGTTGACACTCCCCCATGTTTCTCTCTCTCCCTTGGGTGGTGATAGGAATTCTTTCAAAACGTTCAACCACCAAACTCGGACATGATATCCTTGAAAAATAGAAAAAAGATTTAAAAAATGGATCATTTCTCTTCGAGATTAGCTGATATGAGCGGTCGGGCTCATTGCACCCACATAACAAACTAAGCGCATACTCCGATACCCTCATACACTACCCCTTGGGAATCCAACTCTGATACCTAAAACATACTATTCGACACCAGTTCAGTCTAGTTAGCTTAAAAGAAATAGGCTAAAAAAAGTGATCTAAAGTAAAAATAGGAAAAAAGTTATGGGAAGAAAACAAGGTTCGGAAGTCGCATCCATACTTCTTGTTCGCGCTCCACTCTGTTGGTTAAAGAGTGGAAGAAAAAAAAATCTGGAAAAAATTGGTTTTAAGCAGTAGTGTTCGAATAACTGTTCTCCTTTCCTGTTATACAACAGTCATATATCCTCGCCGCAACACTCCATTGCTAGGGAATATCTGTCCACTTTCTCCAATGATTGTTATAATCATCCTCAAGGAATAGCAGCTTCAAGAATGAGTATAAGGAAAACAATTATAGGGTTTAGCAAAGGTCACACATAGAACTTTCTCTATACATCAGTAATAAATGTACCTAAAATGCTGAAATATATTTTGTAAGAGCATCTGAAATTTTATTAAGGTCACCAAGTCTGTGCCTCTGACTGGACATTTTGCCTAGTATAATACCCAAAGATTTAACCACTCCCTCAAGATCCCAATAATATATCCCTAAGTGACCCTTCTTTTTTTCTGACTCTTTTTAAAAAAAAAAAAAAAAATGCAAATCATTTCATATTTTGGAATTATTGCCGATGCCATTGATTCCTTTGTGGTACTCTCAAATAACTGAAAAATTGTGAGATTTTAAAAAGTAGTAGTGGAACTGTTTGTTTAAGGTAATTTGACTTCCAACGTGATGATCATACAAATATCTTTAACTTTGATAGGTTCGATTTTACATTCCATTGTACTTGAATGAGAAAATATCTTCCACTTATTTACAAATATGAAGGGTTAAAATTAAAAAAGTACTTGTATATAATCTATCCCGCAAAGGAATGTGATTTTTATGTGAGAATATGCTTTGGTTTTAT
The DNA here is from genome assembly GCA_015478945.1 of Trachelipus rathkii. Classification (NCBI taxonomy): domain Eukaryota; kingdom Metazoa; phylum Arthropoda; class Malacostraca; order Isopoda; family Trachelipodidae; genus Trachelipus; species Trachelipus rathkii. The sequence goes on from JABUQX010012186.1 coordinate 62,890, forward strand.
CAAGATAGGTAGGCAAGACACCCAAGTTCATTAACAGTATAAAAATAGTACATATTTTAAATTGCCTTGAATTAATGAGTCTATTTTTTTTTATTATCTAATTTTTCTCTTTATTTGTTTATTTTTAGCTGATTACTGTAGACCCGAATTGTCCTCTTCTAATATAGTTCTTTTTTTTATCAATGTGTATCTCTTTCTCTTAATAAAATAAAATTGTCAAAATTCATTTTTCTAATTAATTTTTTCTATTTTTTGGTATTTCGTGCACCACACTGACAGATTAAGGATATAGAACCAAAAAAAAACAAGCACTTACCAGCATTTTGGACCATCAGGAGTCTTGTTTGAGTAACTCCGTGCATCTCTTAAACGGTATTTTATTTAATTATATTATATTCTAATACGATTATATATAAAACTATAATATTATAACTTATTAATATATATTAGCACCAAATTCAACTATAATAGGCGGAAATATAGTAATTTTATAGATAAGTTAATATATAATTCTAATATAATATTATTAAAATAATTATAATATTAATTTAAATACAATATATTATCTAATTAGTAATTAAGAGATAATTTAGACGTACGGAGAAGGAATTATATAATGATCATTTTAATACCTATACAAATGGATGACCTCATAACAGGGTTATTCACATCGCTTGAGTTTTTTCCTTCAATAAGTTCTATTGAGTATTTTTATTAGTGACTATTTCATCTTGAGGAGTATATAGTATAAAGTTTACTTTTCGCTTATTTTTTTAAAACTTATTATAGTATATATATATATATATATATATATATATGATATATATTATTAATTATATAATATAACTAATAAATTAATTTATTCTCTCAATAAAGAACTTATTCCTCATAATATAATTGTTATGTCTAATTATATGCAATTTACAGAAGTATCATTATATATATATATAAGTAATTTATTTGTAATATAATAGATTATTCAATACCTAAGCCATTTTGACATTCCATAATATTATTGATATTGATGAAGAGCTCGATCGTATGATGAAGTTGTGTCAAATAAAATTTTAGGAAAAGTACCTTAATTTTCGATTTTGTCATAATCACATGAGTGTGCTATCGTTTTGTATTTATTTATCTGAATAAATAAATATCTACGTTGTCTATGGTACAAGTTTAAATTTAAATCTAGTCATATATCAATTGATTTCATTCTCATATTTTATGGATATAAATAAGGCTTATTGTTACGACAGCGGAAAAAGTGAGGGTTGACATTGCAGAGTCACGGAATACGTTGTGATATGCCACCATAGTAAAGTGTTTCTATGTTACGTCATACTTTGTGTTCCAGAGACTGACGTATTCTCATTCACTTATTGAGCCCACAGAGGTGAGGGGAGCAAGGGGTGTCAGTAGGAGTGAGAGCTCACCAGACGAGACACCACACCAGGATTAATATACTCAATAGCAGCTGGGGGAATGGTCTCTTCCTGGTAACTCACACTGCGCCTCAGCTCCAGTAGATTTAGGAGTGGTGGCGGGGGGTAAATTATCTCCTACCCGCTTGTACCCTTCCCCTTCGTTAAAAGGCAGAGACCACCCACTGACGTGACTGCTTACTCATTCTTTCACGGTGGTGGATATTACCCTGGTGTATTTTCCTTTATGTTATGAGAATAAAATAAATAATTCCTATATATAATAATGAAAAAACAATATACAAACCTGATGCCGTGATCAATCAGATCATAGATGATAGACAGGATTAAACGTCGAAGTCCAAGGTGGGAATATATATTCTGATTTGAATCATCAAATAGCGCCCTATAATAGAAAGTCATATTATGCATGTTTAATTCTAATAGGCATGGTCCACTAAACCATAATCCCTCTTTTTATCTGGCAATACTGGTCCTTAATTCGATGTGCATAAGAGCCAGAGAGAGTATATTTCGAGACTGCTCGACTATCCGAAAAGGTCCTGGTACATAACACGTAGGACTTTCTAAAATATCTCAATTATATCTACAAACAATATATAATAAATTTTAATTCATTCAAAATCAAAATATTGTATACATATACGAAAAATCAATTATTACTCATGAAATTGAATCTGCTGTTCACAACACCAACCCTAATAATGTCCTAAAGTATATTAATTTTTCAAAATCTTGTTTGAAGGTCTTCTATATCCCGTGATAAATATAAGACCATACATGAAATTCATAGTAGCTACCTCATCCTCACAGTTTTATTTCTACATCATAACTATCCATCACCTCTTATATCATTGCATATGACTAAAGTATTTATCAAGTTGTGCCTGTACTTATCGAACTCCGCTCTACATGAAATTGTTCACAAGAAGTTACGTGCATTACGTCACAATCACACAAATTCAGAGGAAGGAGGAGACCTTTTCTAGACAAACCTTGATTTGAGCCTATATGAAATATGTAAAAACTGTTTGACGTGTTGACGCCTTTTCCTTAACCAACTGTTCGTTCCCCTTTGCTATAACAATCTCGTGTATATCTATCGTTACTTGATATAACCTAAATCCTTATAACGCTCATAATGCTGTGTGTTCTTATAAAAGGATCCGAATTAAAAATGTAATGTTTTCACGATGGGTGATGTATGTTGTGTCGTTGTGTGAGCCCATATACCAAAGAATGCGGCCTGTCTTCAAAGAGATCCAGAGGAAATGTGTGTGTGAGTATCCTCGTGTTGTTGTGTTGTCATAATCTTATTGCCGATTCCGATAATCCGATTCCACCGAACTCCGGAAATCCAAACAGCCGTATTCCTCCGATTTGCCTGCTCTGTGGTATATGAGAGTGCAGAGACACACGGAGGAGAAGGAAGAGATTATCTCCTCGGATAGAATCGTTCCCATCACTCTTACTTATAGTATATTATATTATATATATATAGTTTAAGAATAGAAAATTGCATTACCCATATAATATAAATCAAAGGATATATAATAAAAAAAAATAAAAAACTAGTGATAATAATGAGTATATATAGCCATATATATAATGTGATAATAGAATTATAAATATTTGTATTAAATATGAGATGGAAATAAAAATTATAGCTAAAAATATTTTAAAGTTATAATACGTTATAATATATTTTATTGATAGTGAGTTATTATATAATGAAATGTGTTTGTCAAGAGGTTAGTTTGTGTGATAGTATATTACAAAAAAAAGGAAAAGTGTGTTTATAAATAAAAATATATTAATACTATACTATATATATAAAAAATTTATTAAGGAATATTATACCATAATAGTTATATATGATGTGTATATATATGTGTGTATTAGAGTGATATACGGAGAGATGATGAGATAATGATATACTTAGGAGATAGAGGAGATATATAGATGCAGAGATATATAGAGAAGAGATAAGATATTAGGACTATTTAGTATAGAGAGAAAACTCATATATATTTGAAGTATGATATAAATGTATAAAGAGATAGTAAAATATCTATAGAAATATGAAAGTTTAATACGATGATTAGAGATATAGTAGAGATAGTAAGATAGATAAGGTATGAGAATGAGTAAGAGATGAAGAAAGTATTATTTATCAGCTCGTAGTAAAAATCTTATTATAAAATTTATAAATCTACACAAAATATATAAGAAAAAAAAATAACAAGGATATATATATAATATATGAGTTAAGTATATGCTAAAATTAGTACTATTATCAATAACATATTATTACTAATTATAAATTATAAATAAATAATAGTAAATTTATAATTAGTATTAATTGTATAATTTCCGTAAAGATCAATAAATTAAATAAAACAATATAAATAGTTATTAATATTTATATTATTGTACATATATATATATATAATATATATATTTAATTATTAATATCTTATTATATAATAATATATATAATAATATATATAAATATATATATATATATTATAATATTAAGAATTAATATAATTTATTATTATACATAGTATATTATACGTAAAATATATTTTGACTGTTTTATCAGATTTTATATTTACTATTATAAAGAATATTATACTATAAAATTATACGTTTAAAAATTTGAACTCTTTAATAGCAATTATAAAAATTAAACATTTTATCATTAGATTATAATAATTAAATTATTATATAAATTTTGAGTATATATAGGTGGATATTGTACATTAATAGGTGTATTAATAACTTGAGTATTAGGTTATATATACTCAATTGTCTTCCAAATTCCATTTTTGAGTATCTGCTATATCTTAATTTAGAAACTCATTCATTTTAATTATACTGATATATGGATTCTATAAATATCAAATAATATAAAGATAATTATTGCCATAATAATATTATTATATAAAATAAATTTATAGTTTATCTTAGATGGCTTATTTCTTCCTATAGCTAATGTTTAGTATATATTGGAGTTTTCTATACAATTATTTTTCAAATCGATACAAAAAGAGTATCTATTGATAAGGCAATAATATATTTATATATTAATTATGATTTATGAAGTGAATATAAAAGTATTATACCTCCATACTAATAAAGTATATTAGATAATATATTATTATATATATTATATATAATTAAATATATATATATTAAATACCCCGTATAATATATAAGAGAGTATATACATATATATTAATATATATATAAAGTTATATAGTTAATATTAAATTTATTATTTTATATAAGTTATTTATATATGTTATTATACTCAATTATTACAATATAAATTTATATTTAAAAAATATATATCAAAATATAAATATATATATATATATAAATTTGATACATTTAAATAATATAAACTATATATTATCAATAATTCTTGTTACTACTCACAATTGATGAATATTATTTCATATATTACTACTAACTCATCACTCGCTTCATTTCCACCAATTTTATCAACTAAGATTGAGTAAAGGTATATTAAACTTAATTGTTTGGAGTTAGTTATATATATGTTGGCCATATAGCAGTTATAACCTAAAGCGGGTAATATAGAGGTGCACATTACTGTTAAAATATCATTATTAAAGTAGATTAGCTGTTCTAGTATATTTAATATTTTGAGTAAAATAACAGCAAATTAAATATCTTTATATGTGTATGAATATAACAGTGATCTTATATTAATTCTAAAAGGAAGACTTCTAGTTTCATAAGTAATATTTATAGAGGGGATATGAGCTATTAAGCTATTATAAAGTAAGAACTCAATAGGGTGTTACAATTAATATTATCAATATTCATATAAGGCAGTATCACTCATTAAGAGAGCTCAATCCAAATTGGCGTATATTGTTAATATATTAAAGCTCCAAAGACTAATATTATATCAATTAGGGACTGCTATATAATATATATATATATATTTAAATATATACTATTATAATTTTAGATTAAGTAATTATAGTGAAGTAATATATTCTCAAATAATATAAGCATAAATGTAGATATATTAATTAAAAATGTATATAAGATATAAATCCTGCATATATTGTACTAGAATTGGTCACTACATTATGTATAAATTTTGGTAAATGATATTTTAAACTCAATTAATAAATTTTTGCAAATAATAATATGTTTACCCACTATTATATATATTGGCAGATCTTCTGATATAATTCACATAAGTCACACTCACATCGTGACAATCACATCAACTCAATCAATACATTATATGTGGAATTAGAATAACATATACTTAACTTATTCAAATAGAGATAAAACAAACAAAACATGCACAATCAATAATTCGTAGTTAAAAAATAATAACTAATGTTATATCTTCTTCATAAAAAAATAAATAAAGATTAATAAAAAAATAAAATAAATAAATCCATTACTTAGTCATTAACCAGATGAAACATTAGAAAGCAAAAAAGAAATGCTAATTCCATACTTATAATAATTTATACATTGCACTCTATTCATGCAATAATAATAATATAAATAATCACATGAATGTGACAATCTTAGATTATCAGAAAGTTAGAAGTTCAGTCGTTGAAAATATAATCAGTCCATATAGGCAATGAAGGTAACAATTTTAAGTGTATTGTCTTATTATGCGCAGCTATGAGATCCAGAGAGATATCATACTCGAGAATGCATGGAGACTGAAGTATTTACGCTGGAGCCTCCAATTAAAAAGTTTCATCGACTATTTTTAATTATGAGAATCTCTCTCTTCTCTCTTACTCTACTTCTCCTTACCATCTCTCTCCGAATGCTGCGGTAATCTCCTCTCCTCGTGGTCAGCCTTTCCTCAGCCCTCGCTGCAGCTCTGCACGTACGTAAAGTGCGTGGCGTGCACATATCAAAATCTCTTCTCATATCTATCTTTTATTACCCTGGCTTCTCTTTCTCTCACACTCTCCTATATATATACATATTATTATAATATATATATATTATATATATTATAATATATATATATTATATATATATATAATATATATATACATATATACTAAATATATATTATATAATATATATATATATATATATATATATATAATAAATAATATATATATATATATATTAAAAATATATATATACTATATATATATATATATATATATACATTAATATATTATTTATATATATAATATTATAATATATATTATAAATATATATATTTATAATTATAAATTAATATATATATATATTATATATATAGTATATATATATAATATAATATATAATACTATATATAATTTCCTAGTATTCAAATATAAAGGTAAAAAGAATTCATTTGCTCATATCATTATAGGTTTAATTTAAGAAATAACTCTTTCTTTATGCCGTTTTTGCTTTTGTTTTTGTTAAGCTTTAATAAAGTAAATCCTTTTTTTCAGATAGAGTTTTATATATTATAATATCCCCTCTTATTTTTTACTTTATAAATTGAGTTTTGAGGTAAAACTCAAAAATTAATAATTTTATACCAGTTTATACAGTTATCAAGAAAATTTGAAAATTTAAGAATCTAAAGAAATTTAATTAAGGTAATTTTTAAAATATGTGTTAGCCATGTGTAAACACAGTTTTCAGTATTAGTGATAATTCGGTAATCTATTAAAACTCATTAAAAACTACATTAAAACCATCTAAATAGCATAAAAAAACAGCATAAAAACAAAAAAAACATTGGGTTTATTTAGGTTTATTAAAAAAACCAATTGTTATTTTTTTTTTTAAAAACCATGTTTTTTCCAACCCTATAATATATATAATATAATATATATAATATAACTAATATATATAATTACTTGCATTTTGAAACTGTCGATTTTGAATTAAAAAGTTATTATTAAAATTTAAAATATACAATAATATTGTACATATTTCAAATTATAACAATATCAAAAAAATCACCCAAATATAACTTACACATTTTGTTTTATTATTTTTTAATATTAAATAGTTAATACACTATATATTTATTGCTATAAAACGAATGTTGAACTGTGTGTATTATGTGGATATTGTACACTTTAATCACTTTATCATTTGTTTTTGTTTACATACTCTCACATCTCAAACTTTTTCGTCTCCAAAACCCTGCTACACAATCATGTGTCCGCACTCAAGTTGATCAAAGGTCTTACAATCAATCGTTGCTCTGAAAACAGGGTAGCCCATGTCGAGTCTGCATGGTTCTCATCTGTCACAATCTCTAAACACACCGCTCAACATAGTTTTTTTTTTCTCTTTTTTTTTTTTATTTTCACTCACACAGAAAGTTATATTTCTTATTAATGAATTATACTATCCTTTCTGTATCTCGCTATTGAATTTCAGAGCTCTTTCTCTCTCTCTCTAACAAATAATTTTTATATTGTTATACTGAACTAATATATATAATACAACATAATTTATTATATTACCGAATATGATATATAAATATCGGTTTATAAAAATTATTGTGAAATTAATATATAAAATTTGTAATATTTCTGAAAGTTATCCACCTCACCACACACTTATATATATATTTATAAGTAATAATATTAATTAATATATATATACTATATATTATATTAATATACTATATTATTAATATTAATATATTAATATATATATATATAATACTATTTATTGACTATTACTATAGATGGATTAATAATATTATATAATACATAGTAATATAAAATATAATATTAATATATTATTATACAATATATTATTATAAGAATATATAATTATTTAATATATACTATATATATATATTATATAATTATTAAATATATATTTAATTATATATATATTATATTATTAATAATATATTAATATATAATATAATTAATATATATAATATATATATATATTATAATCTCAATATATATAATATATATATATAACAAGGAAAACACAATTAACGTCTATGATTGAATACATAGGTTTATTATAAGAATAAATAATACCCCACAATAAAAAATAAAACAAATAGAATTAAATAAGTTACTCTCACAATATAACACCGAACGAACTTTACTCTCTCGAGAGTGATTATGAACTGTGACTGGAACCATGAAACCGTCCTCCTCCCATATTTCAGTGCTCACGGGATAAATAAGAACGTTCAATAAAGAACATTGAAGGCACACCAAAGAGCTATGAGTGAGTGCGTATTAATATAATCAGATTAGGCTTGAGCTCTCACAGTTCTGGTGACTAATTTATCGAACATAAATAATAAAAATTATAATACTTTGACCAGTTGAAAATGTTCTCTCACACGAAACAACAACAACACTACCTGGGACAAAACTCTCAGTCTCTCACAGAATTACGATCTGCAATAAGTTACTCCAACTGTTTAAAATTATTTGCATAATTCCTTAGTAATATGATCAAGAAAGTAGAGTCATCATAATTACTATTTGTGTTTTTGTGATGCTAGGAGACAGATGTCACTAAGTTTGACGAAAATGGAATGGTGACTTGATAGTCTCTATAATTTGAGTGAACACTAGATTGCCCATATGTATCATTCTGCTTACTCTTAATGCTTATTGACAATATAGGATAGATAAAGTTAACTCACTCCTCTCACAAGATCTGCTAAAATTAATATATTATATGCGAGTACTGAATGCTAGAATTATGTGGATCTGCCTAAATCTTTTTATTTTACAATAAAAAATTTTCCTTAACCCTGACCTCGTGCTTATTTTAAAAAAGATAACATACCTATTATATATTTATTTTTTGCTTGTTTCTAGTACACAAATATTTAATAAGACCCAACACCGGCTAAAAAAAAATCCTACAAAATTTTAAAATAATGATGATTTCAGAAATTAAAAATGAATTGGTGTCTATAAAAGAATTCGATAGGCAAAGATTGTAGTGTTACTTTATATAATATTTGCGTAGTGGAGAAACTTTGGTATTTCTTAGCGATAAAGAAGAAAATACCAACTATTCTTATAAATATACAAATTTTGTGACCGTAACTCATCCCTGCAAATAGCATACGAGAAGAGAAGGATACACACAGGGATTAACTTGATGTTAAGTAGTTGAGCTACGGTTTGGATGCCAAATAAGCCTAACGCGAAACGATCGATAGCGTGGGTGAAATTTTTTAATTACGTGTGAAAAAATACTTTTCTTCCCTTCAATCGACAGAAAATAAGACCGCTTATTATTTTTTTGTAATACAATTAAAAAATAAATAAATAAATAAATAATTAAAATAAATAAAATAATATAAATAAATAAATAATAAATAAATAACAATAAAAAAAAAAAAATAAATAAATAATAAATAAATAAATAAATATAATAATAAATAAAAAATAAATAAATAAATATATATAAATATTTATATATTATAACAAATGTATATGCCGCCCCGCACCGCACCGCAACACGGGCTTACGTTATCTCCCTGTTCGAGTACACCATGACCTCGCAAAATTATAAGAGAGGGGGTCAGCAGCCCAATACCCTAAAAATTAAATGTGATACGTAAGAAGGCTGAATATTTGGAGGTCTGGTTAGAGGTAATTCGGAATTGGAAAAGTATTCAATGAGTCGGATTCGGATTTCGGAGTTCAGGATTTCCCCCCCGGAGGGAGGTCACAATCCTCAAAGCTGATTTAAATAGAGCGAAACGTTGATATAAGATCTTCCGGAAGAAAAAACAGAGAGAAGGTAAGTATAAGAACATGAGAGAAAAGGTAGGAAGGATGGATTGGATTAAGTAGGAGTATACGATAATGGTAAGGTTTGGAGAAGAGGAGTCTGAGCTCAGAGGAGTCGGAGTTGGCAGTGGCACAGGTGCTGGCTCCCAACGTGGCAGATAGTCACTATCAAAATAAATGTTGACAGGGTTTCAAATATTTAATATTGATGTCACTGTATATGTGTGTGAACCTGTAGATCTCGAAAAATGACGGTTATAAGTCTTCGTAAAATGGTGTCTGGAGGACCCCCCAACGGAAAGCTGTTGGTGTCACGAGCTGAAAAAAAAATGCATTGAGAATGCAAAACAGTTAGGAAGCACACGAAGAAGGAAAAAAAGGTAAGAAGCTAAAGATTAAGGAAAGAGGTACCAGTAGGTAGAAAAGTAAAGGTAGCACTCTTTACTGCGGAATTGAAAGTTGACAAACATTCTGAATATATATATTATATAAACAAACAATGTTAGGTTTCTTATATATGTATCGAGTCGTAGATTTCAAAAATAAAGGTTCAGCTTAATCTATGCCTTTCGTAAAAGCCCATCTTCGAAAACTTGTCGATTCTTTGCTGAATACGTCTTATCTTCTTTTATTTTTTTATATAACTTACAAATTTACGTCTTTTAACATTACCCTAAAGCAGTTAAATCAGTAAATCAAACAACCACCCAACCTACACATCTGTCCATCCATGATCTATTGATCTATGATTCAAGATCATAAATAATTTTTCATTAAAATTGTATCGTAATTTACATTTTACCCGTAAATCAGTAAAAAATCAGAATAAATCAGTAATCAAAACTACCCTTCATCCACCACACCTCCTACCCATCTGATGATCTATTTGATCTATTGATTATTATCTATAATTGAAATCTTATGAATCTATTGATATCAGTCATATATAATATTTTTATACTTAAATTAGTTATGTTTTATCCTTGATCGTATTGGCGGATTAAACGAAAAATATTAGTTCCTTTTCCATATTTAACATACCCATCTTATTACTACCCATCCATAGATCTATTGATCTAATTATCTTTGATCTATTGATCTATTGATTCAAGTCGAATTTTACTAAATATATGTATTTTATTACATACCATAATATCAGTAAAATCATAAATCAAACTGCCCATTTCCACCACCATCTATACCAAGTCCAATGATCATATTAGAATCCTATTGATCTAATTGAATCTAATTGACTATTGATTCAAAGTCATATTTTTAATTAAAATTTATGTTTTAACTAATTAACCCATAAACAGTAAATCATGTTAACAATCAGTAATCAAACTACCTCATCCAACCACCTCTCCTAACCCCCATCTATGATCTAAAGTGATCAATTGAGTATATTTAGTGATTACAATGGTCATTAATTTCTTACTTAAAATTTAAATATATGTTTTTACATACCCTAAAATCAGTTAATCATGTAAATTCCAAACTGCCCCTCCCTTAACACACACTCCAATACTACCCATCCATGATCTATTGATCTAGATCTATTGATTCTTTGCATCTATTGATCTATTGAATCTATTGATTATTGATTCAAGACATATTTTATTAAAATTGTTATGTTTTACATTACACCTAAAAGCAGTTTAAATTCAAAGTGTAAAATCCAAACATCATCCAACTACCCTCTCCACCACCCTTCTTTCCATCTATTCATAAATTGATCTATTGATCTATTGAGCTATTGATTCAAGTCATATTTTTTTATTAGTATAAATTATAGCTTAATACTTATGTGGATAAAAGTATAGGATAAAAGAAAATACAAGTTTTTATTTAAATAAGCGTTTTAAATACAATATATAGATGCCAAACCTTCTCTATATACTAATTAGTGTTCATATAGTATAGTCAACCTAGGATGGACGTAGTGGTAAATTTATGTTCCGAATGCTCCAGCTACGTGTCTTGTGTCTGGTCCTTAATAATAGAAAACTTATTACTGTTATTAAAATATTTAAAAGATGAAAGATTGGTGTCCATTCGAACAAAAGCCTGTTAAAATCAATTGGTGCTACAGTGTTTACCAATAAAAAAAGTTTAGTGATTACAAAGATGTAAATTCAAGTTTCACGAAAGGTTATATGAATATAAAAGCTCTTCAATGTTTACCATGTCATAAAATTATAATCCTTGTTATGAAATCTAATTTCAATTGCGCTGAGGATATAGCGAAAACTTTCACAGTTTACTCACATTCATTTTAACATCACAGTATTTTTTATAACGCAGGAATATCTTTTCTCAGAATAAGTATATGCCGGATGTGTCTTCTAATACACACAGATATTTAAATCTTGTTCGGATAAAAGAAGGTAGGATATGAGTCATGAGTCAATGTTGTAGCTTACACAAATAAGTTCCCTACTCAACGAAAGAGTTCCAAAAGTATTTTTATAAAGAGTAAGTTACATTCATTATAAATACCCACGGTTATTTACTCTGTGAGCTTCATCTCTAAAGAAAAAACACGTAATCAATTAGAGTGTCTACTGCATACAAAATATCTTAACCTTTAACGAGATTTGAGAAAGATAACATACTCTGGTAAATTAATGAGTACTCTAGTAGCAGATTATTTACCTTTTATGATGTGTAAAATTTAAAAACTGAAAACTTATGAAAACCGTAAACTGATCTGTGAAGATGTAAAAAAATTTTCAATTACAATGTTATAGCTCAGATAATAAGTATTAGTGCCAATAAATCTTTTATAAAAGGAAATTTCCTTTTAAAAACTAGAACTCTATACAGAAGGTAAAGCTGCGTCGTCATAGAAGCTATCATTAAAAAACTTGCTGTAACGTTCATAAGAAAACATTTAAAAATATAAAAAGAAGCTATAACAGAAGGGTCGGATGGTGATGTTCCTACCTTTTACTCCTTTTCCGTTATAGCCCTCATTGATAACTAATGGCTTGGCTTCAATGATTGTAAAGAAGAGGTTGTGGTTTTACTCCTTACCAGACGATATATCGAGAAGATGAATAGTAACACAGGAAACCTCATACCTCTACAGCAACAACAACAACTAACAAACATACAACACAACAACAACAAGCAACAACAACAACAAACAACGATAAAAAACAAACAACAAAAATAAATACAACTAGACCACACAACAACAACTAAGCAAATATCAACAACACTCTACTAAATAAAAAAGAAGAACCAACAAACAATAATAACAACAACAACAACTACTAACAGCAACAAGAAAAACCAACTGCAACAACAACAAAAGGCCAAAACAACAACAACAACAAAAAAAAACAGCTATAAAAAAGAACCGGGCTATAACTACTATCACAGCAAGTTGCTCCAACAGCAACCTTTTGAGTTTATATTGATCCGCAAGTTGAGCAGATAAATAATTTCGAGAAGGAATTATATCAAATATTAAACTTCTGATGTTACAGTTCACGAAAAAAGATAATTCCTATATTACAAATGCATATACAAAAAATTAATTTAAAATCTAAAAAGCATTTATTTAATTTCATCCATAAGAAGATTAAGCTCCAGCACCAGATACTAAGATTTCAATCATTATAATTGGAAATGAAATTATTTTAACAATTCCGCAAAGACTGAATACCAAGACAAGTAACCACATTGGTTATATTTTTGAAATTTTTAACAAGATCAGAATTTATCTTATAACGAGCTCGGGTCAAATCCATTAAGTTGACGGACCGAAGCAGAAAACAATATTTGGTTTTTCGAAGGTATTGTTGACATTTGATATCCGATACTCTCGGACAGGCCCCACAAAGTGATTCTTGGCAAAAAGCTCCTGTAACAGGCTGGAATATGGATCAAACATATGAACTTCAGATTCCACTTAATTATCAGAGAAACTTACCCAACCAGAGATAAACAAAGTAACTTACGGAAACTCCTGAGATAATATTCCAATGTCTCCGGTAAGAACCAGATCGCCTTAGTCCTTCTGGTACTTCTTTTGCATCGGCCAGATTTTAGTTGCTAAGTAGAAACACATTACGCTCAAATATAGAATAAATATAGAATAAGAAAAAAAAAAATGCCATTGCAAACTACTGTGCAAAAATCCTAACATTACCACTATATTGGGCTTATTTTTATTTATGATTGTCATTGTTTGTTTTTAATTTAATGAATTTTAATGCAATACAAAGTTATGATATCTTTCTGTATACATCAGCTATGTTTTTAGACTTGTAATATAAAATAGTTAATATTATTTTGTAGTTAAAATAAAAATATCATATACATGTGCTGGTTTTGATATCACCTTTTCAAGTTATAATTAGAAAATATAATTTTTATTGTTTAATGAGTCATTGTGGAGTCATGGAGGGCTAAGGAAGCGCGGTGCGATAAATATTACTTGATGGTTTGAAAACCAAACCATACAGTTACCGGTGGTTTTTTCAAGGTCGCTTTCAAAGTATTCACTCAAAATATAATAAAAAAGAATTGAAAAAAAATTTAAGAGGTTACTATCTTTTATATTAGATTTAAACTATTACAAAAAAAAAAAAAATTTACCAAATAAACGAAAAAATCACAATAGCACCCCACTTTTAGATAAAATAATATATGCAAAGTTTACAAAGTTTAGACTGTATATATGAAAATAAAATAATATAAAAAGATTTACAAATGAAAGAATATTCAATACATTCATTTTTGCTGATAGATGAATTATATTCCCCCAGTTATTTAATGTTTAAACGCTTAAAAGATAACCACCACACCTCGAAAAACTGTTGACTTACAGCAAGTCAGAGAAATATCCACTCAAATGAGAGATGACATGAGAATATACACCAGGATCAAGAATGATGTGGAACACGATAAAAGGTTCAGAATTTTGTGTGGTTTACGGTAAAGGAGATTTCAACACTTGGCATAAGTATACAACAAGTATGATATAGGTACTTAACAACAAAATTGGTCAATTTAAACGTGCAAGTAGA
This sequence comes from Trachelipus rathkii, assembly GCA_015478945.1. Taxonomy (NCBI): domain Eukaryota; kingdom Metazoa; phylum Arthropoda; class Malacostraca; order Isopoda; family Trachelipodidae; genus Trachelipus; species Trachelipus rathkii. Next base: position 78,139 of record JABUQX010012186.1, read on the forward strand.
AATTTATTTATAACAAAAAACTATGACAAAAATCCTGTTTCTATTAGCAAACATTCAATACATTTTGGAATATCATTTACAGTTAAGAATCGGTGGTTGATACTAAGAATCCCTATGATTTTTTATATAAAATTTCTTTAGGGATTCCTAAAATCGAAACCTCACTAAGTATAGAGATTAAAGGATAATCTCTGTATGTCCTGATTAGATTTAAAGTATGAAAAATTAAAACTAACATCAGGCCATTAAAATTTTTAGGAGATTACGTGAGGAAGTGTCATAGGCGTTAATTGAAAAATTTCATATGCAGCATAATATATAAGAGAATTTATAGAATGGTGCAAAGAGAGAGTGTGTTAAAGTAGATACAATCAGAGAATTCCAAATGAGGACGGGTTAAAATTATACTATCTTGAGATTTAGATCTATTTTGGGAACAAATAAAAGAGTGGACGACAATCTATAGGCAAGAAATACAGGAATATATTACCGTATTGATCTTAAAGTCACGAGAATAGAATGAAAAAATGCTTTCGTAAAATAACTAGGAAATGTTCAAAGATAAAGACCATGCCTCCTGTCAATTATGGTGTATAGGATTACCCACGTCCAAGAATTAATAGTTATATAAAATGGCTAGTGAAACTAAAGAAAACATTTGCATCAGTTTACTTGTGAACAAATATCCGTGATGACGTGACAGTCCATCATTTATACTATTTAAACGCTAGACATCTTTTCTATCGGCTTCTATGTGAGGTCTGTATTCCGGGAAATATATAAATAATCAGTACTTGTATACAACCTCAATTGATTGAACCCTATATAACTTTGATCAGAAGACATAAATATGAAAAGGAAGGATTAAGTGAATAATATCTGACCGCCTGACATATAGAGAAAGTGATGCCTGTTTCATATTGGCTTTTACGTATTAGAAATGTTGACAATTTTAAAAAATGTAATTAAAATTAAAGCTAATACGGCGACTATCAAACGAGGCAGCAATGAAGAAATTTAAGAATAATGTCTTTGAAATTTTTTTATAAACCTGGATTATATTAACTCGGTTACTGAGGTGTTCATAGACTTAAAACAAAAAATTATTGAAGCAAGTCACTTATGTAAAGATGTGTGAGTGTTGCGTGGTTAATAAATCCGTGAAACCGAAGATAACGCTTTTAATCACTTAAGAATCCAAAGCTCATGTGAACTTGAAAGGATATGTATAGCTTTTATTTACTTGTTCCTCCTCCTCACCTGGGGTTTCGTACAGTTGTTTGTTTAGCCTCACATGTATACAACGAAAATATCGGGAAATGCATACAAACCATCTCTAAAGGCATCTAATGCGTTATATAAATATACCACACGGATGGAAGAGTATGTCTCAAAAAATGACACCAAGAAGTTCATTACTATTTATGATCTATAAGTTTGCCCTACTAAGATCGCCTCCTCAAGACCCAGTACCGGCCCCTTCATGTTTATACAGCATATTGTAGCACGCTTCAGTATGTAGGGGAATCACTAAAGCCTCTTTGGTTAAGAGTAGGTTCATTTTCCTAAAGTCGTAAAGAAAACTTTATAAAGTTTCTACATGTTCACTACTTGCCTATGGGTAAGACCCAACGAGCTTCAGTTCGCGTTTATATAAGAGACGCGAAGCAAAACCGATACCCATTCACACAATTGCGTCTATCCCAGCAGTGTGCTCACGAAGGTACACAATTCAAGACCAAACCAGCTCCGTAAATGAATCAATTAATAATCAATTATAATAATGGATATAATAATTAATATATAATGAATAATAAGTAATAATATAATAATAATAATAATAAAATAATAATGGAAAGAGAAAAGAGTCTGCAGGGCTTGGGTTCCTCCAAGAAGTTGCAGAGGGGATATGGTTTAGGGGGATTTTTTGCTTCGTTATTACGTAGAGCTATTCCCTGTTTAAATCAGGGGGTAAATACATTGCTAAAAAGGCAGGCCTACGCAGAACAGGTGCAATATAACACAAATCCAGGACCCTTTTCTTCTGGCGCTTCAGTCTTCGTGAGTTTGTGACCTTACGTCTTTAACATTAAACGCTCGTAATTTTGAGTGATATAAAGAGGGGCTTCCATTTACATCTTCAAACTCGTGCAAAC
>JABUQX010012187.1:2500-12500 GCA_015478945.1 Trachelipus rathkii
TTTCCGCTTCAAATGATTGTACGTTTTCTCTTCGATTATTTTAAATGGGTTTCTACAAAGGAAAAAAATTATTTGGAATGTATTTCTTTGTTTTTGTTTTTTTGTTGTTTTTTTTTTGCAATTACTCCTTAAAATAGGATGTAAATTTTGAGTTTTAAACTCAAGGTTGAAATTACTTCGTTATTTAAATATTTCTTCAAATAAGTTGGATTAATTTTTAATATTAGAGGTTATCAATCATTGTAACATATTAATTACAAATTAATTTTTTGGGAATTTATTAATAAAAATCAATGTTTTTTTCTTTTCCTTTTTTTTTTTTTTTTTTAAAGCCTTTTCCTTAAAATAAAATTATTTTCTAAATAAAAAAATATTAAGTTTGTAAAACCTTAGTTGAATTAATTCACACCTACACTAAAATATCCTCCCACACATATGTCACACAACAAAACATTCTAATATATACATGCATACATACATAAATATTTTGTGCCGTTTTATACTTGACCTCTTTGACCATAGGTAAGAGAAATCGCATTTTTTCATTTAATTTTCAATTTCATTTTGAGAAATTCATTAAACGAGGAAACGTTTTGATTTATGTCATAATAAATCAAGTAATATTCTAATTTTTATTAAAGGATAAGTTTGCACTCTACAAATAGAACCCACGCGCAACACACACATGCACATACTATTATTATTATTATTATTATTATTATTATTATTATTATTATTATTATTATTATTATTATTATTATTATTATTATTATTATTATTATTATTATTATTATTATTATTATTATTATTATTATTATTATTATTATTATTATTTATATATATATATATATATATATATATATTTATATATATATATATATATATATATATATATATACATATGCTTTATATGTTTATTACATACATATATATATATATATATATATATATATATATATATATATATATATATATATATATATATATATATATAGGGGCTGTTCATAACGATTTGATTACCTACCGACCCATAGACATTTGGGATGTAAGGGAATATACCGTTGCACTCTAGTGCTCAATGGTTCTTAATTTATAGCTTCAGACACACACCATTCCTATAGAAAAGTGTCTATTTATTTGAGTATATACTTCTTTATTCCTTCACTACAAACACTTGCATAATATGCTCTCTTTTTACAACTATGTTTAAAATGATGACAACAAACGTAGCCTCGTATAAGCCTAGAGAGGAAATTTCCAAAGCAGCCGTTCCAAAGCAGCCGTTCCAAAGCAGCCGTTCATCAATCCCTCCCAATCAGCACTTGGGAATTGATGGACTTTGGTTGATGTGGTTGGTGCCCCCACGAAATTTCCGGTTTGTTCTGGTATACAGTCTTTTTTCTTCGGTAAATAATTATTGCGGCATTAGCTGACTTTAAAATAATTTTAACTTTATCGAATACCACCACCATCTTTCTTCTTCTAGACTTTAGTTTTTATTTTTATAGAAGGTCACGTGTTTGAGCGTTCTGAGGGCAACACTTCTCTATTCTCTCTTATTGTCTCTCTCCTTAATTCTCATTCAAAGGCAGGCAGTTGTGTTTGTGTGTAACGACGTTGTTGGTATTTGTGTCTCTGAATTGAATCTCTTGAATTTTATGCCTTTTAGCTCAGAATCTCTTGCCAATCTACTACTAAACGAGTCGGTTCAGTAGATCGATTTCCTAACTTGGCTGATCATCCAAAATATTCGGCTACTCAGATTCCAATATAGAGCACATTCTTTCGTCTTCTTTTTTTGAAATCATCATCCTATGTGACTTCAATGTCTACCGTCGCAAATGGGTTTCCTCTAATTCCCAAAACACAGTTGGTTAACTAGTCCACCAATTCTCTTTCTAGAATGACCTCGAGCAAACACCAGTTTTCATATCTCAGATCTTCTTGAAGATGAAAACATCATACTGGACCTTTTATTAACTTACAATCCTTCCCCACATTCTGCTGAACTCTTTCCACCTGCGGGTTCCTCCGTTCCACCTGTGGGTTCCTCCGTTCCACCCGTGGGTTCCTCCGTTCCACCTGTGGGTTCCTCCGTTCATTTTCTTATCTCTGTGACTATCATATTTCTTTAAGTCTTCTGCAAGAAAGATCCCCGCCTACGTGAAGGAAACGCTTTTGCAACTTCGGTGCTGTTATCTGATCAAATATGCGGTCTTACATTTTCCTTGATAGGATATCATTAGGAGTGGATAATAGGACCGTGAAAACGCAAAACCAAGGTAATTTTCTATGTCATGAATTAAACAAATAAATTGATTTAACTTTGCTTGTTCTTTGTCATAATCTAGGTTATGAGTCAAAGAAGATTTTACTCTTCATCAGCGGGATTCGAACACTGGAACTCCGCGTTGCTGAGTTAACAGTAGCCGGGCGTTTTATCCACTAAGCCATCCACGTCCCCCAAAAAAGACGCTTCAAGCGTAGTTTTTAAAGCACCCGGTTTTCTCATCCCATAATTGCTGAGTACTCAAAGGCCTGGCCCCCATTAAATGAATGAGTCAAAGAAGATTTTACTCTTCATCATTCTCGTGTTATTCGCAGTATAGATGCTGCCTTTAGGAAATACCTTCATGACATTATTTCCTGAAGGCAGCGTCCATACTACCTTCAGTATTTCCTGAAGGCAGTATAGACGCTGCCTTTCAGGAAATAATGTCTTCTTCATACTACAGAAACTCATGCAAAGTACAAATCATCCCCGAATCATGCAAAATCTATTCACTGTGGCAAAAAAAAAAAAAAAAAAATTTCCCCAAAGAAAATGCAACGGTCTTTCTGGTTTCTCTTCTTCACACTCTTTATGGCGTTTATCAAATTTATTTATTCATTTTTTATTCAGATTTATTATTTATTCAAAATATTCTTTTTTTTTCTTTTCTCATCTAATATTCTCCGAAGACAAAAATGCCACTTTACCATCAGCTTAAACTGTACTTTTCACAAACCTTTTTAAATATACGATCTCTAAGCTATTTCTTCTCATCTACCCACTCCAAATAGGTTATGTCTAACAATATAATTTCTTCTAAAGATTTTAATTCTGCTCTCTCTGAACTAAATAATAAGAAAGCATACGGTTTTGCCGATATTCCTCCTGTAGTTCTTAAAACTTGTGTCTCCGAGCTTGCACCCTGGGCATTGATAAACTATTTCGTCTGTATTTCCACATCGATCTTTTCTTCCTGTTGGAAATGTAAGCACATTCAATCTTTGCCGGAAAAGTGGACAACTCTCTACTGCCTAATTATCGTTCTAATGCTTTAACTTTATTACTTTTCAAAGTTTTCAAATATATCTTTAATAAAAAGGTTTGTAAACATCTTAATTCATATAGTCTTATCTCTGATCGCCAATATGTCTTTTGTGAGGAACGCCCTACTGGTTATCTTCCCATTTCTTGGTCTTCTGCCCTTCGGCAATTAGGCGACTCTTTTGGCGTGGCTCCACACATTTCAACACCCATCGGTAGATTTTAGAACAGATCTTTTACTTATAAATTTACATCTTTCGATATTTGTCCATCCTCTTGCAACCTTCTTTCTGAATTCCATTTCGGTCATTCTATGGCAATACTTGTAGACGGCCACCGTTCATCCTTTATATATATTAACAGTGGTGTTAATCAGGGTTCTCTCCTACTACGAACCTTTTTTACTTTTCATTATTGATCTTTGTTACTTTAATCCATATCCATTTTTAGACTGACGATTTCACCCATGATTACTCCTTTCACTTTGGATGGAGTCTCACTCAACTTCAGATTGCCTCTTATGGGAGGATGGCCTTGGAGTTAGTATTCTTTGATCTTTCCTGAATTTTTAATTTGGGTAGAAAAAAATAGTTTTTTCCAGAAACCTCGAAAAATCAGATCTTTCATCTATCTACTTGACAAAATTTTCAAAACAACTATAGTATCTTCTTTGAAAACACACAACTCAATCCTTTCCCTGTTTTTAATATTCTTGGTATTTGATCTTATGGCGATCTTTCTTGGAAGGAAAACATTGCTTCTTTCATTACACAAGCTTCTAAGAGATTAAGTGTTCCGATGCATCTTCAAAATTTATTCACATCACACCACTTGCTTTCTTTATATAGGGGCGTTTTTTGCAAATGTATGGAGTATCTGGGCTGTTTTAATTCAAACAGCCCATCTTAGAAGGGTGATTTCGAAGGCTTTTCGCATTAGTAGCTTTCCTATTCTCACTGACCCTCTCTAATTATCTCCCTCTCTCTCCTTACATCATCGCATTTATAACAGATTCCATCTTTTCCGAGCTTTGTAATTAAATATCTCATTTTTACATATACAGATGTACACCACTGGAGCATACTTCTCCCTATTTCTCCACTTCCTACAGTAGGATTTAAACACTTTCAAAGGCCAAGTTCAACTAATTCATGTGAAATCTTGATTAATCCAATTCCTGATTTGGATTCGCCAACTCTGGTATATTGTAAGTGGGACTGCATCCCATTTATATATATATATATATATATATATATATATATATATATATATATATATAGTATATATATATATATATATATATATATATATATATATATATATATATATATATATATATATATATATATATATATATATATCAAACACAAACCTTTACCTTTTGTTTCTGTATAACTCCTGGACCAGCGTTGAAATCTTATACTCCTAGAAACACTATCTTCTGGAAATCTCTGGGAGAATGATTTTCGAGGCCAAATGGAAGAAGATACTAGATCCACTGAGAGGGTGAAAACCTCTTACTTGAGAGCATATAACTCAAGGACTTGAAATAGCTTTCTAGAATGCTAGGATAAAAAGTTTTGAGGCCAAAGGAAGAAGATGCTGACCCAACTGACAGGGCGAAAGCCCACAGAGAGATGGTGTAGAATGTAGAATATATATATATATATATATATATATATATATATATATATATATATATATATATATATATATATATATATATATATATATATATATATATATATATATAGTTCTAGTTCGACATGGCTAGCAACCCAGAACTTTTTACTATTTTTTTTTTGCTTGTATAACTCCTGGACCAGCGTTGGAAACTTATGCGCCTAGAAATACGATCTTCTGGAGAGCTCTGGGAAAACGATTTTAGAGGCCAAATGGAAGAAGATACTAGTTCAACTGAAAGGGTGAAAATCTTACCTAAGAGCATACAACTCAAGGACTTGAAATAGTTTTCTAGAGAGCTCCAGGATCAAGAGTTTCGAGGCCAAAGGAAAGAAGATGCTGACCCAACTGACAGGGCGAAAGCCCTAACTCGGAGATGGTGTAGAATATATATATATATATATATATATATATATATATATATATATATATATAAAGAAGATAGAAAAATATATATATATATATATATATATATATATATATATATATATATATATATATATATATATATATATATATATATATATATATATAAATCTGTAAATACATGAACTTTGACCTGGTTCAACGGAAACGCGTTTTACTCGATGATGAGAACGGATGCAAATGCTTTTTCAGTAGAAATCGTGCAGTAAATTTTTGGTTTAGGGGAAAGTGTTAAAATACTCCAATTACAATATTTAAATCATTCAAATCGTATCCAACACATAAAACAAAATTTTCTTTCATGAAAACAAATGTGCATGCCTAATAAGCACTTCCACTGACGGTAAATAAGACAGCATTTCCATTCGAACCATTTCCGTTCACTTTCCGAGACTGAATTTAAAAAAGTTTCACGTGATTAACAATTCCATTAAATATTTCTTTCGCTGACCAAAATGCCCGTACGACCAACATTTGACCAGTAGGTGGATATATATATATATATATATATATATATATATATATATATATATATATATATATATATATATATATATATATATATATATATATATATATATATAGGCATTTATTAATTACGGTCTTTGCACAAACAGAAAGGGTTAAAAGGAAAAACTCGCTTTCCTTTGTTGACAAATTTTTCTTTCCATTTGGTAAAAATGATCAAAAGTTAAGCAAATATATAAATAAATAAAGAAATAAATAAAAAAAATAAATAAATGAACAAATTATATATATATATATATATATATATATATATATATATATATATATATTTTTCTTGTGTTATATATATATATATATATATATATATATATATCTATATCTATATATCTACATATACTATTATTATTTTATATATATATTTATATATATATATATATATATATATATATATATATATATATATATATATATATATATAAAGATATATATATTTTTTTTTTATATATATATATATATATATATATATATATATATATATATATATATATATATATATATATATATATATATATATATATATATATATATATATATATATATATATATATATATATATATATAAATATATTGCCCTTGGGCTGCCCTTATTTAGGAAGTCCCTGCCTATCATTTCCAGACACCCCGACACCTTCATTACAACGGGCTGAGCCACAGGTTTCTTATGGAGGAGATATTTGATAGAATATTCTGTAGGGAGCGATCGGGGGCCCCTTAGCAGGAGGTGTTCGACAGCTTCAGCTTCTAATGAGCATCTACGTCATAGTGGAGAGGAAGTGTCTTGAGGTCGAAACTTATGTTTGTATTTCTGGAGATCCGGGTGATTCTCAGATCTCCGGATCTTAATCTAGAGAATGATATTTGAATCCTACGTGGAAGTGTTTCGAGTTGAAGATATTTCGGGGGGGGGGGAATTAATGAGGTGATTTGATGGGTGGTTGTTGAGGTATTGCTGTGTAAAGTTTTTATGAATGTGTTTTGTGAGAGATGTGCTGTTTGGGGAGGGGAGATGGTTCTGAAGAGTTTGCCGTAGTGGAGGGCTGCATAAGAGAGAGGGAATCTTAAACGATGTATAGTGTTCTTGTAGGTAGTTATGGCATGGGTGGGTAGGGTCAAGAGTCTTGGCATATAATTGTGTTCCTATCATATCTAGATGATCCTAAAAGGGGAGAATTTTTGTTCCTTCATGCAGGTGTTGGATAGTTTTTTTTAGGGTAACCTGTGATAGTTCGTAGAGCAGTATTTTATATTTTTGGAAATTTAATTCAGTATGTAGATGAGGATTGAGGATACCAGACTGTTGATCCATAGTTGATTGTAGCAACGTGAACGACTGCAAACACGTTCTGGAACGACGGAACGACCAATTCAATTTTCTAAAAGGAACATGGAACGGAACGGCTAGTGTTTTTTTAGATGAACGATGAACTGGAACGACCATAATTTTTGTATAATGGTGCCCATCTCTGTATATATATATATATATATATATATATATATATATATATATATATATATATATATATATATATATATATATATATATATATATATATATATATATATATATATATATATATATATATATATATATATATATATATATATATATATATGACGCTAGACTAGGTTATATTTAAAATTTTTTTTAGATCATTAGTAAATAGCAAATATATCAATTTTTAGTTTTAAATGAATGCATTTAAATGAATGCTCTGCACCCCGTACCGTCCGACCCAGTGCTGGAAAAATAATAAAATATTATTTCAGCACCATAAGTCTATATGAGCCTAAAAAAAATTTAGAAAAAGAGGCATCTGACAGGAAATAGGCTATAAAAATGAAATTTGGAGACTAAACTTTTTCCAAGCTCATTTAAAAAAAAAAAATGCAATTTCTTTCATAACAGATTATTTCAAATATTTCATATAAGTTTCATGAAAGTCGGTGAAAATCGATTGGTGCCGCTAAAATTGATAATTTAGTTTATAAGCAAATGTAATCAATATGAAATTTGGATTCTTAATATTTCATATTTAGCAACATGAAAAGCAATGTTTTACCACAGAAAATTAATTAATATATTAATTCCTAACGATCAAGTAAATAAAAATTTTAAAACGAGTAAAACCAACCCATTCCTATAACACAACAGTATATATATATATATATATATATATATATATATATATATATATATATATATATATATATATATATATATATATATATATATATATTATTGTGCGTGTGGTTATTATTATTATTATTATTATTATTATTAAATATATTATTATTATTATTATATATATTATATAATATTATTATACATATTATTATATTGCTATTATTGTTTTATTATATATATATATTATATATATATATATATATTATTATTATTATTATTATTATTATTATTATTATTATTATTATTATTATTATTATATATTATTGTTATATATATTATTAATACTTATATTATTACATTATTATTATTATTATTGTTATATTGGTTATTATTATTATTACATATACATATTATTATTATTATTGATATTATTAGTTATATGATTATTATTATTATTATTGGTTATTATTATTATTATTACACATTACATATTATTATTATTATTATATATATTATTATTATTATTATTATATATATATATATTATTATTATTATTATTATTATTATATATATATATATATATATATATGTAATTGCAGGCGTGTCGGGAGTTATTTCTTTCTTTTATTCGTCTACTACACGTGTTTCGGTTGAGTTTTTTATGTTTCTTGTAATGACTCCTTTTACGTTAAAAAAACTAAATAGAAAAGAGAGTTTAGTTGTCTTACTCTTTGAAGTTGCCTTCTTCACCACCAGGAATCTATTGCATTACGTTTTGGCACCTCGAGGCTAACCAGCAACATAAGTTATGACACTTTTTTAAACTTATTTCTATATTGTAGGGATTAAAACATCTACTTGTTTTTTGGTTATTTATTAAGGTTTACATTCGGATTATATTCAACATCTTTGATGCAATCCTTACGTTTTAGTAAAAACTTTATGATAAAAATGTTATGTACAAAAATCTCGTTGCTTTAGGCTCGTGCGCGGGTTTTCTGCCAACGAAATCAATCTTTGGATGGAAAGTCGGAGATCATTTCTTCAAGACATAATAAACAAGGAAAATAAACAAAACTATTACAGAATAATATATATATATATATATAAATATATATATATATATATATATATATATATATATATATATATATATATATATATATATATATATATATATATATATATATATATATATATATATAAACATAACACAATACTGAAATTTACTCCACTCCATTCTTCCAAGAAAACCAATACATAGGCCCTATATGGTAGCAGTGGTATGTGGTTCTCCATTGTATTGTAAGCTCTACTAAATATACACTGATGTTGATTCACTTTTTCAGGTTATCCATCCATATATAGTAGCAGTGGTATTAGGTGCCAATTGAGTTAGACCTAATACCACACATGGATGAATCTATCTTCTATTTTAACCAAAGACTGAAGAGAAAAAGTGTAAGTTCATCTGAAAAAGTAATCTGTGAGTCCTTCCGTAGAGAAAGTAGTTAGTAGCCATAGTGTAGACCGAAATAGTCACGTTAAACTGAGGCTGGTAGACATGGGTGTTAATTGAGCGACTGGTGTCCCTGTCTCCACCGATCTGCATGTTGCTTGAAGGTAATCGTTATCTTAAAATTGATATTAGAGACGACAAAAGTAGTCACGTCAAAAAGAGACTCATAAGCCTGGGATTAACGGTGTGACTGTTATTCGCGTCTCAACTGATCTGCATCCTGCATGATTTTTCTTCTTTGATGAGGTCTTTTGCTGAAGACTACTGCTATTTGTTCTCCTCTTCCTTTCCAGAGAGACCAGTTATGTAGGAGAAGTAGTTCTTCTGCATCCTCTTCTTGAGTCTTCCTGTTTCTGTAACGAACTTCTAGTAGCTAGGGTTCTTAGACTTCCGAAGGCATCTTCGG
>JABUQX010012187.1:20000-30000 GCA_015478945.1 Trachelipus rathkii
TTACAAGGGAGAAAAGAGGAGAGTAGAAGTGATAAAGGTGGGAAAATTGGAGGAGACAGTGTGTAAAGGAGTTTAGGAGAGGTATGGAGGATAGATGGAGAGACGTGAGGACGGGAATGGGGGAGGTGGAGGAGGAGGAGATTTAAGGAGGCAGTATGTGAGGAGGCTAGAAGGGTTGGAGTAAAAAAGGTGGGTGCAAGCAGAAGGAAAGGAGTGAATAGGGAGTGAGGAGGGCAATGAGGTGTAAAAGGAAAAAGGAGGCTTATGTGAAATGGTTGAGAAGTAGGAGAGAGGAAAGCTGAGAGGAATATAGAAGGGTTAGAGGGGAGAAAAGAGGGCGGTGGAGAGGGCGAAGAGAAGAGCAAAAGATGAGTGGTGTAGAAAGGTGACGGAAAAATTTTGAATCAGGAAGTAAGATGTTTTGGAAAGAAGTAAAAAAAGGAAGAAGGAGGGGTTGGGGAGAGGATTAAGGGAGGGGGGAGGTCAGGGAGGAGAGATAGGTGAGAAGAGGTGGGGGAGTATTTTAGTAGATTATTGAATGAGGTGGGTGGGGGAGGGAGGAAGATTTGCAAGAGGTGAGGATGGGAAATGTAGTGGGGAGGGGGAGGATGAGATACAAATGGAGGAAATCATTAGGGCCTTGAATAAAGGAGAAAAAGGGAAGTCCGCAGGTCTGGATGGTGTGAGAATGGAAATGTTACAGAAGGGAGGTATAGGGGTGGAGGAATGGCATAGGTTATATAATATATGTTGGAGGAGTGGTGTGGTACCGCAGGATTGGGAGGATGGTTGTTTGGTTCCCCTGTATAAGGGGAAAGGGGATAGGATGGAATGTGGGAATTATAGAGGCATATGTCTTTTAAGTGTGGTAGGGAAAGTGTATGGTGATTATAGAGTGAGAGGGTGATGGAAGGAAGAATGGGGAATAAGGAGGATTTAGGGAGAAGAGGGTGTGGATCAAGTGTTTACAATAAAGATGCTTGTGGAGAAAAGTATTGAGAGGAAAGGGAAAGTGTATGGGTGTTTTTTAGATTTAGAGAAAGCATATGATAGAGTGAAGAGAGGTGAATTGTGGAGGGTGTTGAGGAAAATGGAGTGGGGGGGTAAATTAGGTAAAGGTATCAGGGCATTTTATAGGAATAGTAGAATGTGTGAGAGAGTGTTAGGAGGGGGTTTGGGGTGGCGAGAGGACTGAGGCAAGGGTGTGTAATGTCGCCGTGGAATTCAATTTGTTTATGGAGAGTGTCTGCAGAGGAATGGTGAGGAGGGGGAGGGGGTGAATTGATGAATGGGAATGATAGAAAGGAAGTGAACATGATACTGTTTGTGGATGATACTGCCCTAGTGGCGAAGAGCGCGGAAGGGTTGAGGTATTTGGTGAGGGAGTTTCCGAGAGAATTGTGTGTGAATAAAAGGGGCTTAAAATAAATCTAAAGAGTAAAGCGTTAGTGTTTGAGGAGGAGGAAAGTGAGGTGAGGGGGAGGGGTTAGAGGTCCGAGTGGGGGGGTGTAGTATTTGAAGAAGTAAAGATTTTTAGATATTTAGAGATGGATTTGGGTAAGGGGGAGGGATGGGAGGAAGGAGGAGATAGAACATAGAGTAGGAGAAGGGAATGAGAGCGTTGAGTGGTCTGAGAGAAGTATGGAAAGGGGGAGTTATCACAGAAAGTTAAGATAAGTGTTTGAAAAATTTGTGTACCAGCGGTGTTGTGAAACGTGGGGTTGAATGCCAGGTCCAGGAAGAAGTTAGAAGTATTTGAGATGAAGGGGTTGAGGGTTGTGGGGTTAGCAGAAGGGAGAAGATTAGGAATAGGGTGGTGAGGGAGAGATGTGTGGAGGAATGGGTTGGTGGGAAGAGCGGAGAAGGGAATGTTAAGTTGGTAAGGGCATCTGTGAGTAGAAATGGGAGGAACAGAGAGTGGTTAGGAGAGGTTGGGAGGCGGAGGGGATAGGGAAGCGAGAGAAGGGGAAGACTAAGAAGGAGGTGGATGGATTGAACAAAGGAGAGATGCTGAGGAGGGAGGATGAGGAGGAAGAGGGTAGGTGTCATGGGGATAAAGTGGGTGGAGGAGGTGGGGCGATGAGGGGGTGTAGGTGAGGTATTGCACGTACCTCACTACCCCGCCTGCTGGAAAAAGGGTGGGGAGATAACAATAATAATATATATATATATATATATGTGTTATTATTATTATTATATTAAAGAAAGAAAGATAGAAAGAAAAGATCTCAAGGAATATATCTTATATATATATATATATATATATATATATATATATATATATTATATATATATATATATATATATATATAATATATATATATATATAATTGTATTTATTAATTATTATTCAAAGCAGACCACGAGAAATGGAAAGTGCAAGAATATTAAAGAGAGACAAAGATTTATTTTATATTAGGGTTAAAACAGAACCTTGAGAAACACCAATATTATTATATTAAAAGGGGTTAAAAGCAGCTGTGTGCCAGCAAGTGCCACAGGAACGACCGGAAAGGAAATGAAAGAGAGATGGTTGAAGAGTGAAGGACGAATACCGAAAGAGTGAAGGACGAATACCGAAAGAGTGTAGGACGAATACCGAAAAAGTGAAGGACGAATACCGAAAGGAGGAAATTTAGAAATAAATGTTTTGTGCCAAACTTTATCGAAAAGTTTTCAATATGTCCAGAGCCACTGTAGAAGATTCACCGAAATGTCAAAGACCAAATGTCCAATAGTCAAGGTATAAGGGATAAGTGAAAGGATATCACTTTTCTTTCGTAAGCGATAATGTGAGATAAGATTAGTAGATATTAAGATGTTTCAAAATTTTTCTTTTTTTTAAGGGGAGACTCGAAAACTTGTTAAGACTTGTTAAATCTTGTTAAAGGGATATTACAATAGTTGGAGGGTTGAGAAGAGCCACACTCTTTGGAAACAGGTTGATTGAACACATGATTCCAGCAGGGAGGAAAAGTAGTTGAAATTGAAAAGTAGAGACTAAGCAATTTGCTATTTTAACAATGATATTATAGGTGTTATCCCATCAGGACCGTTCCTCTTCTTAGAGAGTGAGATGAAATTATAATCCGAGTCCTGATTGAATTGAAGAAAGATGAAGGAGGAGGAATAATTCCAAAGCATCTAAAGTGGAATTAAATGCCATGGTTTAATAGAAAATTTCAGCTTTAGCAAGAAGTAAGGCAGCAGTAATACCGCTGAAAAAAAACAAGGTTTTGCGAATGTCGGAAAGTACGAGATGGGGGGGAATCAGAAAGGTTACTGTACACTCTGTGGAGAAATAGATTTTAGGATATCGATGAATAAGTTTTACTCAAATCCGAAATTAAATATAACAATCATATAGGTCTTTAAATTGAAGAGTATTAGTCCTGTAATATCTATTTTTTTCAAGAGCACACAAGCAAGTCAAGTTAAATCAATGTTCATGAACTTTTAGTTCAAAGAAAAGAAAATATACTCCCTTTTGCAAGAAAGTATAACCTCTGTAATGCATTTTAAGCTCTCCAAAAGACTTCTCCAGTCAAAGCAGTAATCATAACAAGTGAAATCAAAGAACGACTGCAAGTTTGACCAGTTTGCAGACCAAAATGCTAAATGAGTCCCTCTCCATTGGAAGGGTTTGTTTATGCAGAAGACTTAAAGAGAAAGAACAGGATGATACAAGGAAATCAGGGGAGGAAAAAGTTTAAAAGTACAAAAAGGCGGACGAAAGCCAAAAAATGATTTACTACTTTGGATTCATCTCCGAAACGATCAGGAGTAGGGGTAGGTATCCTCACTATCTGTACATTGTTATTCTTGATAGATAAATAAATGATATACAAGTTATCCAACTATTTTCTTAGAACTATAGAAAAGACGTTGGTAATTGTAAGTATTAAAATCACTTAAAATGGTAATTTCAGAGCAAGAGAAAGAAAAGCGAATGTGCTCTATTTTTTAAGTTAACATAGTCCAAAATGTTTAGAACACTCAGTAAAATTACGAGATAAGTAACAGAACAAATTAACTTAGTAATAGGTTGGCATTAGGACCTTTGTCATAAGGTAAAAAATTCTTAAAATTCCAAATATTTATATTAACAGCACGAGAACAGGCACCAACATCGTTACTCACATATCAAAACCCTCAAGTACCTGAGTTTCGGTCATGAATAAGAAGAAGAGTTTTATAGAGGGAGAATTTGTTTTCTTCAACAATGTAGAATTAATATATTATATGATACTATAGATATATATATTATATATATATACTATAAAATATATTATTATAGTATTAATTAAATAAATTTATGATATATATCTTTACAATTATAAGCTATGTAGCTCCTTGGACCAATATCGCGAAAATTTTCCGCCTAAAACATCAAACACTTTTTGCGAGAGCTCCTGGCGGAACCGACTTTGGATTCCAAATGACAAGAAAGATGCTATTTCCATTACGTAAGGTGAACCCTACCTGAGTATATAACTCAAGGGCTAGAATGGGAGAGGAGGGGTGAGAAAGAGTAATCTACAGTGCTCCAGGACCAAGAGTCTTACTGAGCCTCAAAGGAAAAGAAAGATGCTCCTGGACCCAACTGAGCAGCGGCTCAGTTGCCTACAAGATAAGTCTTGTGTGCTAAATTAATAAATTATATAATATTATATATAATATCTATAAATACTATACCTATATATATGGACAAGACGAGTGTGCTTATAGCGAGTCTTCATGGCTAAATGCCCTTCTTTATAATTGACTCACGAACATTGGACTACATACATTGCACGGCCCGTTTGGCTCTGGTGCTAATACCCAACTTTCCCTTAATATTCCAAATAGGAAATTTCTCCAGGACTCTCTCTCTTCTCTTCTCTCTCTCTTCTCTCTCTTTATATATATATAATATTATAGTATATAATATAATATATACTATAATTATACTTTATATATATAATATATAGTATATTATATATAATATATATATGTATATATATATAATATATTAGGCTGCAAGCTTTACGGGGAGCAAGCACACAAAACCAAAATCCTAAACACAAAAATAAAAGACACACTAAAGTAATACAAAACGTAAATTCAATTTACCGACTTGTTTACTATAAAAATGTTTAAAATTCTATAACAAGACACGCTAAGTTAACTAAAGATATTTATCTCTCTTGCGAACATCTAATATTTCAGTAAGGCTCATTGACTGGATGAATTTTATTCTGTCCTCCAGAAGAAACATATATCTACTTAATGCTTTCAACAACACTTGTTTTCATGCCAGACCACGTTCTATATATGCATAGAAACTTATCATCCTTATAATCTTTGTCTATCTTTGAAGGATTTTTTCCACAAGCCTTCCTACATTCAGAACACTTCAAATAATAAAATCTCCCAACATTGCGTGCCCTATTGCTAAAGAAACAATATGAATGGAATACAAACTATAGAAACTAATTTTTATTTTAAAAAATAAATAAAAAATATATTTAATATAATATATTAATAATACTAGTTATATAGTTATATACTATACTACTATATATAGTATATGATATTTATAATATATACTATATAACAAATTATTACTATTATTATATATACTTGATATATTATTATATATATATATATTAACAGTACGGGCAAAATGACAGTAAAGTACTATAGTATAATATATAGAGAAGAGAGAAGAGAGAGAGAGAGAGATAGAGAGGACAAAAAAATTGTTTTTTAAAATACTTCAATACAATGTTATATTTTTGATAATTTTTGGCTCCAATTTTGGTTATAATACAAATCTTGGTGAGATCCTAGAATTGCCGAAAAACAAAAAATCGTTAAAATATTTAAATTAGGCATCTTTTGCTTCATCATGACTTTTCTATGAGACCTATTCAATATAGCTGAGCAGTGAGGAGTGGATTCTTAGCATCCTATAACCAATGTGGCAAATGCCCGAGACAGGTGCTGGTGTTGTTAAATGTCCTCTTATTGCAATATGAAAAAGAGTGAATTACTGAAAAAGAAAGTAGTCTATAGTGGTATGTTGGCCGGAATTCAACTTCATCCGCAAATCAGTTCACAAACTCTTTTTCAAAGCTTTTCTGGGTAAATTAGCAACTTTTACAACGGATGAGGAGACCAATAAATAAATCCTTTATTTTAGAACACGTTATACATATTTACCCTATCCTTAGTTCATACATTAAATTAATAATCGACAATTAAATCTATAAAAAAAGAAATGTTACAACCTTTATCACAAACAAGGGGAAATTCATAAACACCTTCGCTTACAGAAATGCAAAGTCATCGGGAACTTTTTAGGCAAAGTCTTCCATTTAACGGACTTCACGGCAGCGAGATGGCTGCTAAACTTAGTCCACTCAGTTAAGAAAATAGACAAACAACGCACTATTAATATTCACATCGAGTTTCATTAATTCAGGAGAAAGCAATAATAAAAAATAAATAAGGAAATAAAATTTACTCTAACGTAACCATTCCCATTTATTACAAATATTTAAAAGTCTATCTAACTAAAAGAAGGATATTGGGAAACTATAGTACATTTTATGTACTAAAAAAAGATTTAGTAACGAATTATATTAATTATTATTATTTATATTATTAAATTCTTAGAGGTAAATCCCATAATGTAAAACGTACTCTCTACACTTTAACTCTCTAGCCTCCGCGATTCCCAACACTTGGGTGTACTGCGTACCCTTTGAGGATACTCGGGGTGTAACTGTTCGGCGGGTTACGAGAGAATTTAAATTACTTAAAATTTAATTGCTGCATAAGCTGAAGCTGGAAGCGTTACCGAGTGCAAATAAGAAATTAGAGTATAAATCTAAATTGCAAAAAATCAAAGAATTTTTTAATTTTCTATGGTAAATATAATACTTACATTAACTAAATAATATTCACAAAGATAATCTATTATATAATATATTATATCATACTAAATTATATGTCTTATTATACTATAGATATATATATATATATATATAATACTAATACTATATATATAGTCATATATATATATGTACTGAAGTGCCTCCCCCATGTTTTCGGATGCATCACTAATATACTATATATATACTACTTATATATTATATAATGATATATATATACACTCCACTATACCAATTCCCCTATAACTTCTATATATATATATTAATATATATGATAATCTACCTCCATACCTCAACCCATACACTACCTAAACTTAACCCATACCCTCACACACACCATAATCTTATAGATATTTAAAATGTACTATATATTTTCAAGTTAGATATAAATGTTGAAAAAATATATATACTAATAATATATATTATTACTATAAAATTATATTATATATAATAATATATATTTATTTTATATTTCTATTAATATTTAGTAGACAACTATAAATACTATACATATTCATTATATTACTTGCCGTACTATTATATAACTATATATATACTAATATATAAATTACATCTTATATGAATATATATAAATTTAAAATAAATATTTATAAAAACTAATAAATTATTACACTATTACTATTATTATACTATGAATATTATATAATATATATATTTTTATTTATATATTTTATTATATAATTATAGATATATATTATAAATCTATTATATTATATAAATATTATTATATATACTATATTTATATATATAACCTATTATCATATATTTATACTATATCTTTATGTATTATTATCTATACAATTTATGTATTATCTCATATTTCTTATATATATAATATATATTTTATATACCTATAATAACAGTATACTAATATTGTATCTCAAAATAAGTCTGATGAAATTAATTGTTGCACTAGCAACACTTCCTTTAGTATCCTTATATACATTTTTCTGCTTTAGTATTAAGGTTTAAAAAAGTAATTTAACTTACAATAAGGTTTTAAAATAATTTGGTATAATTTTTTTATAGCCAGAAATTACATTTAATTAATGAAAGAAAAGTAATTTATTATACAAATTATTAAAATTAGCAATATAGTTATTAGATAGTTATTACAAGTATATGTTATATTATATCTTCGTGAGATCAATTTTCAAATTTTAATTTCTATAGTACCCTCTCCTCTCTCTCCTCTTCTCCTCTCTCTCACTCTCTTCTCTCTCTCTCTACTCTCTCTCTCTCTCCTCTCTCTTCTCTCTCTCCTCTCTGGGTGTACGGTGTAGTTGTGCGTATATAAATCAGCTTATGATTAAGTTTATATTATACTATATAACTATTATATATATATTACTATATATACTAATACATATATATTTATACTATATTTATATAATTAATATATATATATTTATTTATATTCATTTAGATATTACTATCTTTACCGTTATTATTTTAGTTTTGAGCTAACCAGTCTACAGTGTCCATAACGTTTGATGGTTTCTGTCCTTTAATCAGTTTTTATAATACTTTATTTTTTTATTATATTATTATATCTAATTAGTAAAATTATTATTTTATTATTATTATTTTACTATCGTTTATTATTAATTATATCATTATTATACTTATCAATATATTTATATTAGATTTATTACATATTATTCTAAAAAACACCGTGTCCCGCATACTTGGATGCATGTGGTGTCAATTGCAGATGTATTTTTAACTACTCCTGCGACCGTTCACGGGGAGAGTAAAATGGCAGAAGTGAAGGTCTTCCCAGCTTCACAGAGCCCGCGAACTCGATTAATCTTTCATATCTTACCACGTACTTTACTTGTTTGCTGATTACTAATTCTCCTTTATTTTCAAGTAGAAGAGAGAGAGAGAGAGAGAGAGAAATATTATTGAAAAAGAAAGTGTTGAAGCAATCTCGGTGAATAATAATAGTTCATTAAAATAAATTTATTTAGCGATATACTCCTCACTATCTTATTCTTTTTTACTCTCTTTCCAGGCCCTAACAGTGATCACATTGTGCATTCTCGTG
This sequence comes from Trachelipus rathkii, assembly GCA_015478945.1. Lineage (NCBI taxonomy): Eukaryota > Metazoa > Arthropoda > Malacostraca > Isopoda > Trachelipodidae > Trachelipus > Trachelipus rathkii. The sequence continues at coordinate 29,010 of JABUQX010012187.1, forward strand.
TCACTTACAACTTCTACTAAGCTGAAAGGTGACGAAGGAGGAGGAGATTACGATGGCAGAACTCTTGGAAATCATGGTGGATATGGCGGTGGATACGACTACGAATATGGTGGAGGTTTCGATGGTTACGGAGGAGGAGGAGGAGGATATGGTGGTGGTGGTCATCATCACAAAGGCTACAACACTAAAGGAATTGTAGTTCACAAACCAGTGTTGGTAAAGAAACCTGTAGTTGTTCATCAGCCAACGGTCGAATACAAAAAGGTTTACTATAAGCCTCCCCCACCACCTCCACCTCCCCCAGTTTGGGTTCACAAACCCGTAATTCACAAAGTTAAGGAGTGGAGGCTAGTAGAGGTCCCAAAAGTTGGCTATCAGAAAGTTCTCGTATACCCAACTCCTTACTATGAAGAGAAGAAAAAAGGACCTCTCAAAAAGTTCTTCGACAGTTTAAGAGAATATGAAAAGTAGAATCCCTTCACAAATTAATAGGAAATATTAATAAATAGGAAATATTAATAAATAGGAAACATTTAACAGATCTCGAACGTCTTATATCTTAAAAGAAGCATTGTACAATTTTATAACTTCCCAGCTTTGTTTCCTAAGATGTATATAAATATCTGCCATATTATATAATTTCTTTACTATTAGTCTTATTATCTTTAACATAAAAATTAGCTCAATACAGATCTAAATTATCTCACCCCGTTTTATATGAGAAATATCTGTCAAAATGAACCAGTTGACCTGATTGTCCTAATTGATAAAGAAAACATTCACTTGATTACACACTATAGTTTTCAAAATATTTATTTTTTTTCAAGAAATTACAAAAGAAATCGATGAGCCGTTCATTCTTGTGCAAAATAAGATTAATATAATCTATATTTATTATGTAATACTAAAAAATATTTAAAAGCAAAAAAAAAAAACGTTTGACCTACTTTAATAGTTAATATAATGAGCGATGTCCAATGTAGCGTAAATT
>JABUQX010012187.1:35000-40000 GCA_015478945.1 Trachelipus rathkii
ATACCACTCTTGTTGCTCAAATATTTTCTGCACAGAAAGATCTGCAAAGGAACTCCGTTTTGAGTATAATATTAGAGATATTTTCTTCTGGTACCTGTACAAAGTAAGGTATCTTTATAAAATAACTAAGTTTTTTAAACTTTCTTCATTTCTGTTTTTTTATTAAGGAATACACTCAATTATGACGAGGGAAGAATGGAAACATAAATTCAATCTTTCTTTAAAACCAGTCCATGCAAACATGTTTAGACTAAATCATTTGGAGCTTTAAATTGTACAGATATTTCCTTTGAATTTCTCATATATCAATATTTCTTTTAAGTATTGAAAGAGAACAAAAATTACATTTATAGATATGGGAGAGTTAACATATTGTTGGCAAATGGCGGTGTGGATACCACTGGAAAGTTAGTTTCATCCAAAAATGAGGAAACTCTTTCCTCTTCTAAATGATCAATGAAAGCACCATTTAAATGGAAACCTTGACATTTAAGGTAATATTTTTTACCATTTAATAAGCATACAAAGGGACTTCAAATGTATGACCTATATGAATCTAATTTTTCATCGTTTGTGGCTCGACTGTAACTGGTTCTTGAATTATTCTGACTGAAACCTACCATGTAAGTTAAAGATATGTACAACCAGTAACTTATATTGTACATAGGTACTTAATTAACTACTTCTTTCAAAAAACAAACTATTAATTTTTTTTTTAAAGTTGATCTCACAGATCACTGCAAAGCTTTATTCATGGAGGGAAATGAAATAATAAAAACTAAGAACCAGACAAACTCATCCTTAAAGTAATAAAGTAAATCCCTGGGAGATGAGGGCAGAAACAAACTTTAAAGTGAGGAAGATTTAATTATGTAGGAAATACAAAAATATGAAAATTCCGAAAAACAAAGGTGACTGGGAAGGAGGAGCTACCGCAACGAACAAATCAAGATCTGCCAATGTCAAACCAATACTCACACGGACCCCCATGTGCTGCAAAGGCATCTATCTCAAAGGAGGTGAAATGCGAATACTCCGCCCACTAGAGCACTTGCCATTGTAGTACCTATAGAAAAATATAAAGTTTCAGAGTCGCGTCGCAAAGATAAAAAGTCAGATGAAGTAATTGGTAAGAAAATGATAGTTGATAAGATTTTGTTTTGGACTCGAAACTATCCAAATAAGAAGTGTAACCGGAACGGATCCTCCTACCCTTCAGAAATAAAAATAGTACTACAATAGCGAATTTGACCTTTGTATGGTGGGAATAATTAAGAAGAGGGAGAAAAGATCCCGCAACTTGAACAGAAATATCAGTTTTATTGAAGCAAGCAACCATTGTGATACGGTTTCCTAGATATGTTGCTTATGTTAAAACTAAGAATGTTATATTGTTCATAGGTGAAACGACAGAGCCTTCAAAAGAGATAGGAAAGTTATGAGGTGTTTTGTATGGGACATTTGAAGAAGTAGTCATTATAGAGTATAAATCCCCAAGGTTGAGGGGACGCCAATGGAAATCAAATCCAGGTCAGCAAGAATAGAATAGGAAAGCTGAAGACGAGAGAAAATTACATGTGCAAAAGAGGGAGAGGAATTGAAATGGGTAGAAGAATGGAGTACAGAGTCATCGGCATAGGAATGAATAGGTTTAGAAGAGAAGCTGATACGATCGTTTATGAAATATAGGAAAGGGTAGGAAATAAGACAGAACCTTGAGGAACGCTACAATTGACAGGAATGAAGAAGTCGCCCCATTTAAATCATTTAAAAGAAGCTATAGATTTGAAAACCAGAGTTAACAGAATGATAGGAGCTTAGTGAAAAACAACGCCTGCCTTGCCCTTTTAAAAGTTTTGGATATTTCAAGCTACCTAGCTCAAACAGAATTCCCCTTAGTCCCTAAGAGCACAATTCGATTAGATAGAATATCACCATTTTACCTAGAGAGTCGAAAGTATTGATGATTAGAAAGAAATGAGATTCCAGGTGATTCAGAAAATAAAAGTTGAGGACAATTTCAAAGATGTTACACAAAATCCTGAGGAGGGCTATAGGGCGATATCTAGAAGAATCAGAGGGGCTACCTTTCTTTGGGATCAGTTGAACATTGAATATAAACTTGTTTCCAACATTGAAGATAAGGATTAGTATTAAGGCAAAGAGAGTAAAATTAATCAAATATTAGTTAAATTAAAAAGATTTTAACTTTAATGAATAATGTACGTACTGAAATGATGGAGTTGATAAAGTTTCAAATTATTGTGAGGAAATAAAAGATGTCAACATTTTCTTTTAAAGTTTTTCTTTTGATCAAGTGTAATTCACTATATGCTAAAGTTTTTTCCGTTCGAGGCATTATATATATATATATATGGTAATATTTAAGCGTTTCCTGGCCATTTCAGGAAACTGTGGTAACAATAATTCGAATACTAAAGAACATTGCCTTCTTCATTAATTTTGGAATCTATTAATTAATTAATCCTTTTTTAATTAAATAATTAGTAGGCTAATAAATTAATAATTTTGCAACTTTTAATATTTTTCTAAAGTTGGGAGATTCATTGTCATAACATGGATGTCTCTTTGTTCATCACATTCTGAATGATATCTTTTCGGAGTCTTACCTGGAATCTGTTAGGAAATAAACAAATTTTTTTTACGTTCATCTCAGCTACTTTCTCACTCACTGTTCATAAACTATAAACGAATTTGATCAAGAATGCTTGTTACTACTTCTATAGAAGTAGTAACAAGCATTCGTGATCAAATTCGTTTATAGTTTATGAACAGTGAGTAAGAATGTAGCTGAGATGAACGTAAAAAAAGTTTGTACACTCTCAAAAAAATATGATTCAGTCTCTTTATCTATTTTTATAAAAATGATTAGTGACTAGGTCCGCCATTACACACTAGTTATTTTTGGCAAATATTGATTCAGACAACTCGAACCTGCACGTAAATAAAACCAGGAATGAATCCACGGACTAACCCATGCCTATGTAGTTCTCTGTTTTAGGGTACTTTATTCATTGTTCGTTAAGAAATCTGGGTACTTATCCTTCTGCGTTCGCTATTGAGAAAGAATGACAATAACTAATGACTAAATAGACTAACTTCATGTATGAACATAAGAAAATTTTATATCTTAGGGTTTTATGGTAAGTATCCTAATTAGCTACAGAAGTTGACTTAGAAAGATATCTTGATGTCTTAAAAGAAACTAGGACTAGCTTGAGAGATTATAGAGGTCAGATGTACCCGTAATTTGAGTGGAAGATACAACGGACTTTAGCTCGCACAAATCAAAGAGAAAAGCAGTTGCCAAGTTTATAATATTTTGAACAGTCACTCAAAATGTTTAGAATATGGGCTTCCTGCTTATTTAAGCCATCCGAGAAAAAAGATAGATAGATAGATAGATAGATAGATAGATAGATAGATAGATAGATAGATAGAGAGAGAGAGAGAGAGAGAGAATTTAAAAACTAAAATAAAACAGTACGTCAAAATGCTTGAGATACACTAACAACTTTATCATCCTACGTCATCCTTTGCGTTAATATAATATATATATATAATATAGTATATAGTTTATATATATATATATATATATATATATATATTATATATATATATATTATATATTATATATATATATATGATTAAATATATAAATACAAGGAAGATAACATAGACAAAGACTTTATTTATAAAAATGCCAAAAATTGTGCATTAGAAATAAATAAAATACCTTAAAAATATACTAATATATATATATATATATATATATAAAATATATATATAATATACTAATATATAATATATAATTATAATAATATATATATATATATATTAATGGGATATGAAAGATAAATCTACAACAATATATATATATATATAATATATATATACAATAATTATATATATATTATATATATATATATATATATAATATATATATATATATATATATATTATACTATATATATATATATATAAACATATATATATATATTATATATATTGGTATATATATATATATATATATATCGAAACAGATGGCGCAGCTCCCATTATCCGTATCTCTGATCGTGTTGGAGATAAATCAACACACTAGCTTGACCTTTAAATCTTTCGTTGACTTCTTATTCTTCTCCTAATTCTGTTCAACTCTTTTTACCTTATGGGTTCCTCCGACCACATTCTTATCTCTTTATCATCTTCTATCTTTTCAAAGTATTCCAAGTAAAGCGCCGAATGGCTAGGAAACTATTTTAGCACTTTGGTGCCGGAAATTGGTTTGGTTTGAGGTCGTACATCTTTATTTTCCTTGGAATACTTACTGCTTCCGTTAACTTTATTCTTAAAAGTGTGCAGAACGCATAATCAAGGTGGTTTTCTATGACCTCGAGGCTAAAATTCCATATTATTTCCATTCACCTAAAATCAATAAACCTCCGTATATCTATGCTTGTTCTGGTGTCATATGACGCTGACTTCATGAATTAATATCGTCTCCAAACTCCAGGAAATCATGCAGCTTTATATTTTATTCAAGAATCGTGCGAAAAAAATATATTCTCCTTAAAACTGAAAACTCTTTTCTCCGTTGAAAATGCAATGATCTCTCTCTCTCTCTCTCTCTCTCTCTCTTCTCTTTCTCTCTCTCTCTCTCTCTCTCTCTCTCTCTCTCTCTCTCTCTCTCTCTCTCTCTCTCTCTTCTCTCTCTCTCTCTCTCTCTCTCTCTCTCTCTCTCTCTCTCTCTCTCTCTCTCTCTCTCTCTCTCTCAAACTTCATTTCTTTCTCATTCTCTCATCTAGTAACATTTGACTGCACAATATTTGCCCGAATTCTTCGCCCAAACTTTAGCTAAGACGATTCCGAAGTTATTTTCCCATCTCCACCTCATCCAACACATTTATTCCTTGCATTGTAATTATTTCTGCTCTCTCTGAACTTAGCACTAAGAAAGCATATGATCCTGATATATCTTT
>JABUQX010012187.1:45000-47500 GCA_015478945.1 Trachelipus rathkii
TACCGTCGAACTGTTGCATCACTCTCCTTGTTCTCTATTACAATAAACACTTCTCTCTCTCTCTCTCTCTCTCTCTCTCTCTCTCTCTCTCTCTCTCATCTCTCACACACAACACACAACACACACTCACACCACACACACACACACACACAACGGACACTGCTCTTCCAAACTCTTTAATCACATATACCTCCTCCTCTGATTAGAGTTTATGCGATTCGTCATTTATCAGTCTTGTTCTCTCTCTCTCTCTCTCTCTCTCTCTCTCTCTCTCTCTCTCTCTCTCTCTCTCTCTCTCACACACACACACACACACACACACACACACACACACACACACACAACGGACACTGCTCTTCCAAACTCTTTAATCACATATACCTCCTCCTCTGATTAGAGTTTATGCGATTCGTCATTTATCAGTCTTGTTCTCTCTCTCTCTCTCTCTCTCTCTCTCTCTCTCTCTCTCTCTCTCTCTCTCTCTCTCTCTCTCTCTCTCTCACACACACACACACACACACACACAACGGACACTGCTCTTCCAAACTCTTTAATCACATATACCTCCTCCTCTGATTAGAGTTTATGCGATTCGTCATTTATCAGTCTTGTTCTTTTTTTTCCCCAAATCTCTTACCTCAGATTTGTTTTTATTTCTCATTTCTTGGTTTACTCCATCGCTGCATCTGTCACTAAGCAGTTCCACCATTGAAGCAAAATTTACCTTGTAAATTTTGATTAAAGTTACCTAAATTATAATAATAAGAAATACTTTGCTTTTTTTCTAAAAATTTTCAGCGTTGTGTCCAACATTATAAAAGTGTGTAGCAACAACAGTGAAAACGAAACTAAATTTTCATAAAAAAATCGTTGCTATAGAGAACATATTAATTAAAGAGTATAAGTAAGAGATAAAGAGTATTGCTTTCCTGAACTCCTAGGTTGTATAACTAGCTGGTTCGAACAGAGCTGTTGCTGTTCTTCGAATTTGAATTTGTAGGTCTGCTCCAACACTCTTAGCAGTTATTTGGGTAGCATCTAATGAATATTGGCTTACAGCTTCTGCAGAATCTAGATGACCTTTCACGACTGTTAGTATTCTTTTAATGTGGTTCGAGCACTGTAACACATCTATTCAATTACAATACTGCAATTACAATAATGCGGAATACATTCCTATGGGACTAATTCAGATAATGAATCTAAGCTTTGATCCAGAACACTGTAGCTGAAAGATAATTTTTCTCGTTGCATTGTAACCGTTTTCTAATAATTTTTTCAGCCCTTGGAAGATACAAACAAAAGTTCTCTTGAATATAGCAATTCTTCAGAATTTATGAGACCAACGTGTCTCACAGAACACTGAGATGTTTGGGACATACCTTTTTTGAAGAACAGATTCACAAAAGAAGTTGATTATATCCATTACTGAGGAAATGGTGCCATGTATATCTGAGATAAATTCAAATAATTCACAACAAGGTTTGGCTTGTGACTTGCACAGTTAAAGAACAAACAGCCTTTCTGATACATTTCTCGTAAATTTGAACGCCAACTTCTTATTCTACCATTGCTGGATAGCCATCATATATCTGTCCAATATAATTGTCTGCATCAAAATTTTCATTCTGTAGAAAGCAATCTATTGTAGTGGCTCTAGCTTTAGTGTCCATTGCAGATAATTCCATAATCTAGAGATACTCTTCACGAACTATCTTTTATGTACGCCAAAAAAATTGTCATGTAGGGAGCACTTTAAGGAATGGAAAAACACTGACCGCATACCCTATTGAGTATTTATTTGTTTTTTCCTCTTTCAGTTCTTTGGGCGAGATGTACATTAGTTTTGAATTTTTTTTTATATCCAACCGTTTTGCAGATTTGCTGCTGCTGTTCAAGATAAAAATTACAAATTTATTGAAATTTTTCCTGTGAACAACGGCAATTTTAAATGAATGTGTCACAGAAGATTTTACTCTCCATCAGCGGGATTCGAACATTGGACTCCGCATCGCAGAGTTAACAATAACCGGATGCACCAACCACTAGGCCATCCATTTTAAATGAATGAGTCACAGGAGATTTTACTTTCCATCAGCGGGATTCGAACATAGGACACCGCGTCGCAGTGTTAACAATAAAATTTCATGTTGATCTCCTGAATAATATAAAAGTTTGAGATTTTTCATTCATGTATCCCAAAAGGAATGTTTTTTTTTTTTTAATTGGACTTTGTCAAATTTAGAATTTGGAAGTCAAATCTAAACAATAAGGTTTTCTGTATAAATCTTACAATATATAGTTTAACTTTTAAATCATTTCGGAAAATGGTTTTCGAATGTCGTTTACTAGAATCAAGGTTTTCGAATTCTTTCAAATGCAAATAATTTGCAAACTGAGAAAAGGGCAGGGAAAAACGTGACAAATTTAATTTTAAAGCTTGTCAAATGATACAGCACATTTGATGCATTTTTCTTGTCCAAATAGGATAAAAATTTCG
>JABUQX010012187.1:55000-58729 GCA_015478945.1 Trachelipus rathkii
ATATATATATATATATATATATAATATATAATATATATATAATATATATATAGAATAATATATATATATATATATATTAAATATAATATAATTATTATTATATTATAATTTAATAATTGTAAAATCTTTTTTAAAAAATTTTTAATTTTATTATAATTATTATAATAATAATATAGATAATAATAATATATACGCTTATATTAGTATTAGTATAAATATATATATACTATAAATAATTATATTATATATAAATATGTAAATAGATATATATATACTATATATATATAATTTCTATATATAAGCTCTTGTACTCTTCTGGAAGGTTTCACAGGTATCCTGAACCCCTTGGGCCTTCTTTAAAATGGTACCACCATGTCATTTTACTACTTACCATTGTATATGCACAGACGTCTCGCGCATTACAGTGTATATGCACGATGCGCGATGCGGTCATTAACATCTTCTATTCTTTGAGCGAAATCATTCCCATCTCGCAAGTAGATTTAACATTAAAATTCCAGTATATTTTGGTGACATTAAAATATAGCTACCTAGTCGATAGCCAGTCACGACTAACTGTGAACTCATACTATAGTCCTGCTTAAGAAGTATAGTAAACTTAACAGAATTGTGGCTCTCGTCTAAATGCCTATTATACTCTGCAACCAATGTTATTATTACTATTTTATATAATTTAAATAGATCTTTATACATTAGCAAAAATTTTGGAATTAGCTATTCCATATTAAAAGTTTAGAAAAAAGCGCATCTCAGATTTTGCATTGTAATTAATGTTATTAATATTATATAGTATATAATATTGATTATATATATAGCTATATATATATATTATATAATTCAGAATATTATATACTATATTATACTATATATAAAATTATATATTATATATAATAATATTATTATATAATATATATATATATATATATAGTCTATTTCTTTGATGTATGTATTTTACTAGGTGATGTATATTCTTTAGATATTTATAGGGTTATATATAACAGAGAGCGTATGAGAGGAGAGTAAAATCGCTTCATCTATCCATACACACAATTATATAATTAGTAAACCAACTTACCACACTCACATCACACCACACACACACCCGTTACGCACTATATACTCACAAGCTACACACCCGCTAGGGTCACTTATTAACACACACTTACAGGACACCACCAATAGACACTGTTAACACTCACATCTGCCATCACAAAACATCACATGCCTAGACAACATTTGAGCACCCGTCCGCGTCCTAATACACACACCCACCCTACCGATCCCTTTCCAGACGTATTAATAATTAATACAACGCAACCCTTTAAGCTCACACCTTACGACCCAAGCCTACACGCAACTATTGACACATCTCACACCCACACCCGCTAGGCTATTTAACACACGCACACACATACCTAGCTTTTATACATCACATGCACCACCCATAGAACTACCTCACACCTTATGCCTTACACACATTCAGAAACACACATACCTAGACACATACACCCACCTCTCTGATACAGTATTTGATACATATACCAGCCGTAGCTCACACCTACACCTACACCTACTACACACATCAACACACACATCATATTGTATATTTAACTATGTATTTATATGTTATATGATCGTTATAGTTATATATATAGTATATAAGTTCTTTAATTATTATATAATATAATGATAATATATTAATACTTATAATTATCATATTGTTATATTATAATATATTTCAGTATAATTTAGTATATTATACCCTTTATCTTAATAAAATAAAAATGAGTCGATTTATCATGAGAACGGTATCCAGAGGGCGTATTGGTAGTAAAGGCTCCTATATCATGCGGACTAATCATATATTTGATTTATCGTGTTTTTTCTTATAGTAACTGTGGATGTCTCATAGTTATCTACTCTAAAAACCAGGATAAAGGCTGACCAATTAACATAAAAATTAGAAATTCTATTTAAAAGTGGATATTGTTTGGTAGTACCAATATAAAAATAATGAAAAATAGATATAGTAATGTAGAAGAGTGATATAAAAAACTATTGTCTTATTGATATAGTAAACATTTATATTTACGTATCTAATGTATGCATAAATGTTTCATAATAACGATTAACTGAGTGACATACCTTGTAAAGCAGAAATTCTAGTAAAACTTCAATAGAGTTGTACCTATCACCTCAGATTAGTATGATTTTTAACTCGGTTATGTTCTTTTAACTCATGTTTTACTGCTTTAACTCACTGTTTTTACCGCTTTAACTATATGTTACTTGCTTTAACTCACATGATTTGAACATTACATACCTTAAAGCAGTAAAGCAGAAATCTGAATAGATGTGCTTACCTAAACACCTAGGATTAGTTTGCTTGTTTTACTGCTTTACGTTTTAACTCGATGTTTATCTGCTTTAACTCACATATTTATTAACATTACATACTAATAATGCAGTAAATCAAGTAATCAAGAGTGCTCACCTAACACCTAGGATAGTATGCTTTTGTTTACGCTTACGTGTAACTATTGTGTATTTACTGCTTGGTTACTCTTTAGTGTGACTGGTTATTTAACTCAATGTTTACGATCTTTAATTTAATTTTACTCTTTAACTCACCATATTTATAAACATTACATACCTTTAAAGCCAAGAAATCAGTAAATCAATAGAGATTTTACCTAACACCTAGGGGATTAGTATCTTTGTTTTTTACTTTTACTGCTTTAACTCATGTTTTACTGCTTAAACTCATTAATTGACAATTTACTGCCTTTAACTCGATGCTTTACTCTTTAACTATATATTTATTACATTATGTTTCTTTTATTCCTTTTTTTTTATTTTATTATCTATACTTAGTGTTATTTACCTCATGCCTATTGTTATTATTATTAGAACACACATACACACATCACACCACATACACACACAAACACACAAACATACACACACAACACACACACACTTACCACTTATACATATAACGATATAATTTATTAAAACATTTTTATTTTTATATTTTATTATACTGGTAGTGTTATTTTACTTTCATGCCTATGTTATATTATTAGAACCACTACATTCACACACACACACACACAACACCACACACACACACACACACACACACATCACAGACAACACACAAACCACTTAAGTAACTCACACATAACGTTATAATTATTAAAGACATATTTGCTATTTTAATTAAACACTTACATTTAATATATTACATCATTCCAAATATAACTAAAATATTCAAAGTTTCTTAAATCATTTCATATAAATGGTAATTTTTCATTTATCTATACTGTAATTTCTTTTGTAATAATATTTTTGATAACTATTCATAGTTGTTATAAACTTTACGTCATGATAAATTTTATGATAATTTATTAATATAGACACTATATTATTGACTATATACTTTAATAGAGCTAATATATATTCATCAGTTAACGAATCATCGTAGAGCAGTCCCAACTTATCCACCCTTCACACACCAAATCTCATGCACCGTTTTTTCTTTAGATCTTATAGCTTTACATCATCTATTAGCCATTGTAATAAGCTATAAAAAATAACAAAATAAGTCTTCTCTGCAAGCATAATCAGTATTTTAAATTAAAATCATTCTATAAGTTTTTATAAAAATAACAATTATATTCACTTAACATTATACTTATTCGCTCG
>JABUQX010012188.1:0-7500 GCA_015478945.1 Trachelipus rathkii
GTTACAGGGAAAATAAACACCGTACGAGGTGAGCATTAATAATTGTATCTCCCATTAAAAAATAAAGAACCCATGTGATATACTATATATATATATATAATATATATATATATATCATATATATATATATATATATATAAATATATTATATATATATATATATAATACTAGTATATATATATATTCTATATATTCTATTATATTCTTAAGAGCAACTTGTATTTGCATTTCCCTTTGCTTTAATATATTAAATACTATAATATAGTATATATATACGATATATATATATATTATATTACTACTATATATATATATAGAATTATATATATTACTAATATATATATAATATATAATATATATATATATATATATAAATCGGAGCGACTCCTACACTATCATCATCACTATCACTATTACTATTATTATCATTACCGTTATCATCATTACTATCACTATTATTATTATTATTATTAATATTATTATTATTATTATTATTATTATTATTATTATTATTATTATTCATGTATTCATTATTATATATTATTATTATTATTATATCCTCTTATTATTATTATTATTATTATTATTGATTATTATTAGTATTATAATTACTATATTATTATTATTATCATTATTATTATTATTATCATTTATTATTATTATTATCATTATTATTATAACTATCATTATACACTATTTTATATGTGAACCGTATAATAACGTTCTTATAACGTTCATATAATAACGAAGAAAAATTGAAACCGCTGAGGGGATTCCCAGCCCCAGTCAGCTGATAATAAGAGACCTTTTCTTCAATGGTAATGGCGAAGGGACGTTGTCATCCAAATTCAAGTTCTTCTTTAAAAATATATTTGAAGGTAAAAGGGACCTACTTTCTGAGTGTATTAAAAAACATTCTGAAATTAATTCTCATTTCGCAAAAGTGAATTAAATTGAGCCATTCTTGTTGCTTCTCACCAGTTGATTTAAAATTTGTCAGATCTTTAATTATTATTGTAAAAAAAAAAAAAATCATTGAAAAATAATTCCCCAAATACTGTTAGCTTTATTTCAAAATTTCAAACTGCCTCAGAAACAATACTTGCCTCCAATTGAAAACTCTTTCTTCTTTACAACAATCTTCTTCCTCCCAGCAAATCATTTCTTCCAACCAGGTGTTAATATCATTCTTCAGACCTCCGCTGCTTCTCCTCATTCCTTGTTGCCTCCTCTCTGTTTTCTCCCATCCCTTTATATTCTGCGACCGCTCCAGACATATCATATATATATATATATAATATATATATATAGTATTATATATATCACATATATAATAATCATATATATACTAATATATATATATATTATATATATATATATATATATATATATATATATATATAGGTTGACACTTTCTCCTAATCAATATATTATATATATATATAATATACTATAATATATATATATATATATATTAGTATATACTATATATTATATACTATATATATATAGTATATAAATATATTTATACTATAGTATATATATAGTATATATACTATATATATACTAAACCTATATATATATATGTTTGACACCTCTCCTAATTAACTATATTTATACTATGATATATATACTATATAATATATATAATACTATATATATATATATACTATATATACTATATAATAATATTATTATATATAAATAAAAGTTTTTGGGCGACAGGGCTAGCAACCGGCCTTTAATTTTTTTGCTGGTTTAAAATAACTCCGGACCAGCTAACGGAAAAAACTTTTGCCGCCCTAGGAAACACGATCTTCAGGAGAACTCTGGCTCCTGATTAACGATTTTAGAGACCAATTATTGACATTAAGGCTAGTTCCATTGAAAGGGTAAAAACCCCCTACCTGAATATATAACTCAAGGACAGCATCAAAAATCTTGCCGAGAAAGAGTTTTCAAATAGAGTGCTCCAGATCAAGAGTTTTGACTTGCCGAGAAAGAAGATTGCTGGCCAACTGACAGGGCGAAAGGTCTTCCCTGGGAGATGGTGTAGAATATATATATATATTATAGTATATACTTATATATTATATATATACTATACTATATATATAATATATACTATATATATATATCTAATATACTTATATATTATATATATATTTATATATATATATAGTATTAATAACTAATATATAATATATAATACTATATATTATATATATATTACATATATACTATATATATATATATATACTATATATATATATATATTATTATAATATATATATATATATATATATATATATATATATATATAATTATTGATGAACGAATAAAGAATATTGTTAAAAGTGCTCTTAAAATAGGAACTAGATTGGGATTTCGTAGTCTGATATTACTAAAAAAATTATGTATGCTGATGATTTAGTATTGATTGCTCCATCAATTAGCGGCCTTCAGACTCTTTCTTTATAAAGCCGAAAAGTTATAACTGGATTTATGCCCTAAATATAAATTCTGACAAGAGTTTGGTTTTCAACTTCTTTGAGAAAAACGTCAAAATAAAAGAAAATCAAGTGAATTTCAAGCTCTCAGGTGATCTATTAAGATATGCGATGCATTCTTAATACATGGGCTTTTATACCAATAACTATTTAGAATAAAGTTTGGATGTAAAAAGAGCAAGAAACAAATATTTCAGTAAGTTTAATCTTATTTTGCAAAGATTTAGATCACTGAATTCTAAAATGATTTTGTACTTGTTAAGATCATACTGTAGTTCTTAATTTTATGGAGCAGATTTATGGGTTAATTTAGCTAATAGCAGTCAATTGATGAAACAATTTGAAACTGTATTTCACAAAGGAATTATGGAGACCCTTAAAATTTCAACGCGATTTAGTAACCATGGATGTTGTAATAGTCTAGGATTGTTACTATTTAAGCATTATTTAAATTATATGAAATTATGCACAGTTTTTAGGCTACTTAATAGACCACTTGAATTAATAAATAAAAATCGATCTTTATTGATTAGAGGTTTACTGATAGGAGATATCGAACTATATCAAATCCAAAATACACAGCATCAAATATTTACTCAAAATGTTTGAGGCCACCTTAGAAGCGAGAATATGGTTTGTTCAAAGTAGAGAAGATTATTTGAGATGATTTCTACATACTATTATTATTTTAGTGTTTGATTTTATTATCAATTGTTAAAAAAATGTACTTGTTTACGATAATAAAGAATTATAGTCTAATATATACTATATATATATATATATATATAATATCATATATATATATATATATATATATATATATATATATACTATATCTTATTAATATATACTATAATATTATACTATATATATATATATATATATTATGAATTATGTATGTATGCATACATACATACATATTCCAATATATATATATATATATATAATATATATATATATATATTATATATATATATTATATATAAATATATATATATTATATATATACCTATATATATATATATATTGGAATATGTATGTATGCATGCTATATATATGTTCGTATGTGTGTGTATCTGATGTTTGAGGAGTGCATATGTTTTTGCAGGTGTGAACAATAGCTCAGAAGAATTTTGGAGTATTCTCGGCAAAACCAAATTAGTGAAGTTTGCATCTCAAGATAATTATCAGGGAAGACTTATGGAAGGGTCGTCTCTACAAGAGTGCTCTCTCTAATCTAAAATTAAATAAATATCTAAATAGAGACTAACGAGGGAAGAAACGAAAAAAATGGTAAACTTAAAGCAAGAGAATATATATATATACTATATACTATATACTATATATACTATATTATTATATATTTATATATATATATATATATAACCTATATATATTAATATATTATAATATATTTATATTATATATATATATATATTATATATATATATATATTAAATATATATAGTATATATATATATTATTATATGATATATACTAGTATATATATATATATATATCATATATATAGTAATAGAATTATAACTTATTTACATAATAAATTAAATAATTTTATTTAATATATATAATAATAAATATATATATGTACTATATATATATATATATATACTATATATATATATATTATATTATATATAAATATATATAATATATTATATATAATATATATATATATATACTTCAAGGGACTTATACCAAAGGGTAGCAGGGTAGCTAGCTCCTACCCAATATTTTTGGGTAATTTAATAAAAATTAATTATATAAATTAACTAAATTATTAAATTTTATTTAAAAGTGAAAAGAACTGACTTATAAAATAAATTAAAGAAAAAAACGCACTACTTTGTAATAAACAATTATAATAATTTAAAATTCATTATGGAAATTTTCCTCCTACTCTGTTCTTAAGGTAAAATTTCTAAGCTACTCGGGCCGTACATAGATCTTCATATTTCATAATAATATTATATTGGGCCAGTCCAGGCCATCATACCTTGCTGTATGCAGCGAAAAGATACGAAAATATCACGGCGTTTACGAGTTTTCGCTCACCGCCTCACTTTCCGTGAAAACGCAGAATAAATTTGCAAATGTTAAAGAATTCCTTCTTTCTCTCTCTCTCACTATATACTATATATATATTAAGTTATACTATATATATATATAATATATATATAATATATATTATATATATATTATATATAATAATATATATATAATATTATATATACTATGTATATATATATATTATATATATATATATATATATATATATAAATATATATATATTATACTATATATATATATATATATATTATATATATATATTCAGAGGTGGGCGCGCAAATTTTAAACTTTAGAGCGCAAACGCAAATGCGCAAAGTGGGAAAACTTAGTCCGCAAGCGCAATAGCGCACAATTTTTAAAAAAAATTAGTCCGCATGCGCAAAGCGGCACATGTCCGCAAATCAAATTTTTTTTTAAAAAGGTTTTCAAAATTTAGGCGAGCGCAAAAAAAAAAAAAAAAAAAAGTCGCAAGTATTTAAAGATGAATTATTTTTTTAAATTTTAATGAAATATTGGAAATATTTTAATAAGAAAAAAATGAGAAAGATTTTATTCTTATTTAATTATCTGTGATCTTCCTCCTCGCTCTCCTCTTGCATTCTGGATAGGGTTATATTCCCCTTTCATAAGATAAAATTTTTTTCAAAATTGCTGAGATGCCATGGCTGCCCTCTGTTGTCTTTAGAATGTTCAGAGCCTTGACTAAGACACCTCTCCACGGGCCGCCTTTGCAGCTGGGTAATGGGGTATCTATACCTTAATAAACAAGTGCCAACAGACTCCTGCGTATTCACACAGAAACAGGTTCCTAGTGAGAGTGGTACTGTGGTGAACATTTATTGCAGCCCAGCTATCCAAGATTTGTCCCAACTTCTTCTCCAGAGGTGTCTGCTGGGTACATGAGCCCTTCAGTTTCTGAAATATTTAGAAATGGTATCAAGAACTCGAATCTTTTTTAAGTTCATTTGAACATCATGTCAGTGTATTGTGAATATATATATATATATATATACCTTATATACTATTATATATATATATATATATATATATATATATATATATATATATATATAATATATACTATATATATTATATATTATACTATATATATATATGTAATATATTAAATTGTATATATATATTATATTATATAATACTATATATATATAAATATATATACTAATATATAATATTATATATATATATATATATATATATATATATATATATATTATATATCATATTATATATTATATATATAATATATTATATATATATAAATATAATATACAAGTTTGTCGAAAATTATAAAATAACATAAACAATGGGTCACTTTCAGACTCAGTCCCATCAACTTCAGTGCCTTAATGTGGATGAGTAAGATTCGTTGCAATATTACACTTTATTTTCTTCAGTATCCGGCTCTTGGCAGCTGGTACGTCCCCTCACTTTAACCACGTACAACTCCGAGTTTGAAGTGAAGATGCAGGGCTGTTGCGATAAGCAAATCAAAATCATAAAAAAAGACTGCTGAACCTCGGTTTCAAAGCCCTTTTCTTTTCCTTTTGTTTGCCTTATTTGCTTTAGCAAGTAGTTGACTAAGTTTTTGCATAGTTAAATTTTTCCACCTCTCCTTGCATTTCCCCGATCTTGTCCTTGAGAAGTAAGAAATTAGGCATAGGACTCCCGCTTACGCATTCTTCTCTTCCTGCAAAATATCAAGCCTAACAGTAATAGGCGTCATTATTTCGATGTACTCCGCAATTACCTCCTTATCATTTTTATTAAATACTGGAAGACAAGGCTTTTGCTCCATACAAATGTTGTTGATATGTCATGCGACCATCAAGGTTCTTAAGCAGATCTTTTATAGAATCGGTATAGGGAGTTCCAGCGAGTAACACTTGGGTTTAAGCTTTGTTCCCAACTCCTTCTTAATTTTCTAACAGGCAGTTTTAGTTTTTCTGTTTTGGGCATTCCACAATTCCCTGGGCTTTGGTAAGTATCTTATTAAATTGATCCTTGGAAAGAGAGGACCAGCGAGGAAACATTTGAAACATCCTTAGTAGCCAAGATGCTTAATGTGTAGGAAATGCAACGGCTATGTTTAGGTAGGCTAAAGGCATCATGTTCTTCAGCAGATTTTCTAGCTGGTAGGTTTTTTTCTGCAGAACCTCTGTGTCACTAATTTGCTCCACTCTTCACGGCTAACCACTATCTCTGCATCGGTGCCTGGTTTCTTCTCCTCTTCGTCACCGGTTTTCTGCATGCAGCATCTACCCGAAAAAGGCTGCCCACAAAACTAAGCGCACGTTATCTCTGTTGTAATGCAGGACAACCTGAATTATAATTTTTTTTATTTTAGTTGTTTCCTTATTAATATTTCTCGGAGTAAATTTTTTTCAGCATTACGTTATTATTTTATATGATTTTTACTGACCTTATGCTCAATGCCAAATTGTTGCGTAGTGTGTATAATATTG
Organism: Trachelipus rathkii; assembly: GCA_015478945.1. Taxonomy (NCBI): domain Eukaryota; kingdom Metazoa; phylum Arthropoda; class Malacostraca; order Isopoda; family Trachelipodidae; genus Trachelipus; species Trachelipus rathkii. The sequence continues at coordinate 7,082 of JABUQX010012188.1, forward strand.
TTGGCTTGATCTGTTCTGGTCTGAAAATCAGATAACTCTCTCTCTCTCTCTCTCTCTCTCTCTCTCTCTCTCTCTCTCTCTCTTCTCTCTCTCCCTCTTTCCTTTTCCCCTCTCTCTCTCTCTCTCTCTCTCTCTCAAGTATTCAAATTAATCCAGTGAACCGTCATCCCCAGAAAACTCTTGTTTGTTGTTCCCAGTCCAGCTGTCTGCGGTTGTGGCCGCATAACTTACCTTACTGATAATGTTGGTTAAATCAGCCTTCCATATTATGCATATGACATCAAGATCCCTCGTCACTTTCTTCTGGAGGGGAGGTGGAAATCAGAGTTTCAGGTAGTACTGTTATTTGAGAAAGAACTAAGAATAGACAATGTGAATAGGGCCCAATGTCATATAGCAGAAAATCTAGAAACAAAATA
>JABUQX010012188.1:22500-32500 GCA_015478945.1 Trachelipus rathkii
CTTTATCTTTATATTCGATAAAATTTGACGCCGTAAAGTTATCTATTTATAAAACATATACTCTTAATATTTTTTTATTTTAATTATTTAATTAAAATAACGTTTTTTCTTTAATAAAAATTTTTACCACAATTCCAAATATGTTATTTGTTTTCGTGGTACACCACGTACCTTTTACGATATACGCGAGGGCTTTGGTAAGTTTCACCTCTAAATTATAGTATATATATATATATATATATATATATATATATATATATATATAATATATATATATATATATATATATATATATATATTATATATATATATATAATTATATATATTTATATATATATATATATATATATAATTTATATATATATATATAAACCGTGTCCTTCGAAATCGATTTTCTTGCACATCTAGGGTTTTGTTCACGCCTTTCAAAAAATTAAAACCGTTAAAAATTTTTTTTTCAATGAGGCCTAAGTTCTCCCTTTTTGACTTCGAAAATCGGAAAAATTGGTCAAAAATGTATTTCATATAGTTCTGTTGCTATTTGTTCTGAATTGTTCAATGAACAATATATTTAGGGAATAAATGAACATTGAATAATGCACAATTAATTTCTAAATAAGTTGACTGTGATTTATATATTTCCTTTTTACCTTTCATGTATTAGCATGAGTCAAATGATAACACGGAAGGCAGCAAGTCATGTTGTGTTGCCCACCCTTTGCAGAAATTACCAACCATTGAACTTCCCACGGCGTTTCCAGATTGCACAGACATTTTATTTTCCTGAAGGAACATCAGTACTCCAGCAATAGGAATGTCATTCCCCAGTTAATTTGAGATGGGATTCACTACAGCCACTTAAAAATGTTTAAACAAAGCTGATGAGACTAATTAATAAAGGATCTAAAGTATTAAAGCATGGTATTAGTGTGGGGAAAGGCAGGCAATTTCTGGACAGTTTAAATGAATTAAATGCAAGGATCTGCTTTCAAAAACTGTGCCAAAGAACTGAAAATTCCAGCTCGAGAAAGGATTTTTTAGTTGACCAAAAGGCAGTTCGCAGAATGCAATTGGCAGAGTAGACAAAACTGTAACTGAAATGATGAATCATGAGTTCTGCAAGAAAGTCTCGTATGGAAGAAAGAATTGTTGATGAGAGGGAAAAGAAGAATCGAGGAGAAATGATGCATTCCTGCTTGATTCTTCTGCAGACTGCAAACTCTCTGCAGGCACTGCTACCATTAAAAAATAATCTTCATCACCTGATCATGAGGGGACAGAAAGTATACCTGACGGTGGATTTTTCGCTACTCTTGGTGTTTGCCGAACACAACACAAATCCCTACTATTTGCACTAGAGGCAGAGAGGTATGGAGTGTCCAACAGAGCAGCAGCAGCTATAGATAGAACTGCACTAGTTGATTATGGTGTTGACAGTGCAGATGGCAAGACCAATGTTATAGGTTCTAAGAAAATCTGAAGAGCGCGAGAAGAGCTAAGAAAAGGCCTGATAAAAACAACACAAGAAGAAGAATTGGGAATGGTTGCAGTGTTTTTTGATAGCATGAAATACAGCACCCTGATCAAGGAAAAGAAAGGTAGTAAGTAGTACTGCAGCAAAAGGGTAGAAGATCACTATGTCGTGGTTGGTAAACTTGGAACTGTTCGCTTTCAACACATTACTGTGGACAGAAGGATATGTGAGGCAAATGCAGATGGACTGCGGGGAGCATTATCAAACATGGGAATTGTTGACAGCATCATTGTAGCTGGAGCTAACAGCACACTTGTCAACACTGCTCTTAGAGCAGCAGCTAGATAGACTTCTGCAGTGGTTTATATGCAGTCTGCATTTGAATGAACTCCCTCTTAGCCATCTGTTTAAAAAGCTCATAGGTCAGTGAAAGTCGCACTCAGTGGAAGGAACCTGTTGGCAAAGCTCTAACTGCATATGAGACCATTCCACTTGCAGTCTTCCAAAACATCTCAGAAGGTGACCCACTTCCTGATGTTGACATAGACGACATTAGTAGAGATCAAGGATTTTTCTACAGAATTGTAACAGCTATAAGAACTGGTATTGTTACTGATGATCTAATGCAGGAAAAACATTGAAATATGCCATTTTCAAGGTGAGTTACTACTGCCAGTAGAATTTGTCACCTCTACATAGCAACAACACAACCTACTGGAGTATTGCAGTCGTTGGCGAAGTTTGTTGCGGTTTACAATGCACCAACGTGCTTTCGAATAAAATGCAGACCCAGATGGACTGAAGATCCAAAGCATTCGCTGCAACAGATCAAAATCCAAAGACAGCTGTCACCAGACTTTGCCAGTATAACATTGCCTGTTATCAAAAGAAACGGTTACTGGGCTCCAAAAGAAAATGTGCAACTGGCAATGTTAACAGACGATGATGAAGAAAACAGAAATGTTGCTATCGATACAATTAAGGCAATAGGCAACAACCAGGTTCCACGGTCAACATTGTATCAGAGAATTTCGTCCATCGCACATCGCTGAAGTTGTCAAACACTGACCTACTGCCTCCTATTCAGATCAGGCAGGTTTGAACCATCTATGACACAAAATTTGCCTGATGAAGAGCTTAATAACTTTTTGCAACATCCTTATCATATCACCATACCGTGCCACTCACAGGGAGTGGAAAGATGTGTAAAACTTTTGAATCATCTGGCATGGTACATGGAGTAGATGCAAGAAATTGATGTATTCGTGCAATATTAAATCAAGGCAAATTTATGCTTATTTATGAATCAAACGGACTTTTCTGCAAGAACATTAGAATGAAACGATAGAACACTATGCTTATAACCTTTGTAGTAAACTATTTTATGAAAATTCCTGGTAAATGACTACTATTAAGATATTTGGTTTCCATAACCAATTTTTTCGCTAACTTTAAGGTAAAAAAGGGAACACTTTCTGGACACATAGAAAATTTTTCGATCACATTTTTGGAAAGCAACGTCTGAGTGAACAAAATCTCAAATGTGCATCTTTAATTTCAAACATTTGCATCATGATGACACGGGATTATATATATAAATATATACATTATTTACAAATAATATATTTATATATATATATATATAGTATATATATATATATATATTATATATATATATATATATATATATATATATATTTATATATATATTATTATATATATATATATATATATATATATATATATATATATATATATATATATATATATATATATATATATATATATATATATATATATATATATATTATTTATTTATTTTTTTTTTTTATATATATCTACGTCTATATAATATATGTTTCTTATATATATATATATAATATATATATATATATATATATATATATATATATATAATTTAGTGTGGTCCTTATTTTTCAACTTTGATTTTTTTCAGGTATCACCCTTCAGATATTTTCTAACCGATGTAAAAGTAACCCAAGGAAAAATTCAGGTCATTTGGATACTGCTATCACGTGCCCCTAAGGCTGTCAATGTTGTCTTTAATATAAAATCGAAGTTTAAGCAACTTTATTAAAATAACTGATATTATAATGGTAAAATAAGTAAACAGTATAATAAATTTGATATTATGGTTGTAAAATAAAAAAAGTATTTGATATACAGTACGTTAAAACTATTTAATATCACCCGCCAAACGTAACGTAGAGGGTGCTGCAAACGCATCAAGATTAATGCAACACAAAGTTCAGTTACTTCAGTATTGTGTCAACGCTCGTGGGAAAGTGTTCGCATTTTGTGTCGCAGTTTGTTAAAAATGACTCTTAAATGTAAACTTCGTAGTAATATCTACCTGATTGAAACTGAAGCTAATCAAATATTAGGTAGCAAACTACCCTCAAATAAACAAGTACTTCAAGTATTATTTTATAATATGAGATGTGTGAAGTCAAATCTACGCGAAAGTGCACGACTTGTAATTTCTGAAGCGGTAATTTTTTTGACAAAAGGCAAGAATACCATATAAAGAACCTCAGCATTGCATATCTAAACTGGAAGCATTGTATAATGAATGGAGAGGTCTTCAGAAACATTGTAAACGAAAGACTCCAACACAGGAGCAGAAAGAACGCAATTTTAAAGAAAAACTGGAGAACCTATTTAATATAGCTCATGCCAATGCCTTGGAACTTATGAAAATAGAGGAAGACAAACAATTTCTTCTGTGTCAGAGGCAGAAAGGAAGAAAGGATGTTTTATTGATAAAATATTGATAAAAAGTTGAAAAGGAAGAAAAAGTAAAGAAACTTTTAGGACAAGAAGAACGCCCGAAAAAGTATAAAAAAGATTCTGCAGTAATTGAAAAAACCGAAGATACCATCTGTACCTCATACCAGGTAAGCCCATCATAACAATGGAAACGTGGAGCTAACTTAGTTTTATAAACATAAGATGGTTGCTGTTCTTGATAAATGGCAAGTAGTGACAGAGACTGCTTGTCTCACATTTAATGGCAACGCGAGAAGCCTTATGGTGACATCACTGTGTCAAATACTGGGAGAATAAAGGGTTAGAACAGAAACTGAACAATGACATCTTATATTTACCATGCAAACATCATTTATATGGATTGGTTTTAAAATCTACTTTTGAAGCATGCATTGCTGCCCCGTAGGGATCCAAAACTATAATATTTAAACGCTTTCATAAAGCCTGGATAAATATAGATATTCCTAAATTTTCAATTGGAATCGGAGATCAGCTGGTTATGAACACTATCGGCAACGACAGAGAGACCATCCTTCAATTTGCTAAATGGTAACTTGCAATTCAGCAGACAAGGGAGGATTATAAAGAGCTTCTACAGTTGGTTATAATATTTTTAGGAGGATATGAAGCAGAAACAATTAAATTTCATTCACCTGGTGCTTTCACCATGCCAGATGGATGGCCAAAGCTATTTATTGCATCAAAATATTTATTTTCCGAAATGAATTTGATATATTTCGGCAAGAATTCCAAGGATTAAGAGACATTTGAATATTTATTGTAAAACTATATACAAAACCTTGGTACAATGCCCTTTTGCCTCCTTAGCACCATCACAAGATTTGACGTTTCTAAAAGACCTTTATTACTACAGTGAAATAGATTAAAAGATTTCTCGAGAAACAGTCAAAATATTTTCCTGTCATTTATCGTACCATACCAAAGAAACAGTGGATTTAGCATTTTTTGATGGTTCAATTTGTAGCGAGCTGAAGGTAAAGATGTCCAGGACATTTCTAGAAGAGAATCAAACAATTGTGACTTAAAGCGCTTAAATTCACATTTAAAGGATATGCCAAGTTTCATTGAAAAGGTCATCTAAATTTTTTGCACGATTTAAACTATCATCAGAATTTATTTCCCATGATCTTGGCACATATAATTCTCTGACCTATTATCAACATGCCTTAACAATAATTCAAAACATTAAAGCTGTCAATCATACTGCAGAAAGGAAAACAATCTTTTAACTCTAGACCAATGGTTCCCAAACCTTTCAGCTTGTTACCCAATTTAACTACCTCCATTAAGCAAGCTTCCCCTGTGATAAAATGTTGTCAACATTATTATATATGGCTAAATTAAAGCACTCGAGATATTTTCTTTTATTTATTTTATTGTAGCAATGTATTTGAACATTGTGCATCCCTAATGACTATTGGCAAAGTCCAAAGAGCATCAGTGGGATGGATGGAGTTGCATGCTTGAAGCTAGTTGAGGAATTCTTGGCTTTGTAGTTGAAAGTGCTAGCCTGGCATCGTTTGCAACATTCAAGCGAGTCCTCTTTTTTGTTTTCATTCCCAGCACAGTTGAGAACCCCTTCTCGCAGAGATACGTTGTTGAGAATGATACCAACAACTTCAGGGCTCTCTTGGACAGAGTTGGCGAGTCAGCTAGTCGTGAAATCCAAAAGGAATCTGCATTTTGGTTTTGGAATTCGATTTTCAAGGCTTCATTGGCTCGCATTGTGATCCACTCCTCCTTATCATGAATGGCATTATCAGGTACAGAGAAGGGATGAATGATCCACTTAAGACTGGCTGTTTCTTTGTCACTGTCTGGAAAGTAGCGATGCGTGTTTGTTTTCAAGCCCCTTCAAATGCTCAACTCATCACTTTGTTGATGATCTGTACAAGCGATTCAGCATTATTCCCTTCAACAAACTGGTCTAGGGTGTGGAACTGGGCGATCACTCCTTTCTCCAAGCGCCGAATCCAGAGTTGCGGTTTCCCCAGAAATGCAGTCACAGTTTGATGGGCAGCAATGACAGTCGTGTTCCGACCTTGGAGTGGCCGATTACTACTATTCAACTCTGCAAATATGTCAGCCAAGTAACAAAGTCGAGCAAACCACTCCTTATCAGTGAATTTGGTAGCAAAAGATCCTTTTTGTTCCAGGAATTCTCGAATAACCTTTCCGAGCTCGATGACTCGGCGTACAACCTTGCCTCGTGACAACCAGCAAACATTGGTGTGGTAGAGCAGAACTTCAAACTGCTCTCCCATTTCCTTGCACAGCTCCTTGAATATACACGAATTCACAACCCTGGACTTGATGAAGTTGACGATTTTCAACACATCTTAAAACCAGATTACCATGCAGGCTTTTCGATAAAAGAGAGTACCGATGAATGGTGCAATGATCTACAGAAATTTCTGGATTCACAGGTTGTATGAGGCCCGTTATTCACGATGCTCACTCATCATCGATGGTCCTTCATCGACGAAACCCTGAATTAAAAATAAAATTTGTTATAGATTGTGTCAGTTGGTCATTCTAACTTATCTTTTACGTTATAATTATATGGTTTTAATTTAATTAAATTCATGAGATTTAATTTATAAGACATTTAAATAAAATTAAAAACATCTCTCTCTACCTGTTCAACGATGTTCCAATCCAATTCATTCTTGGGAAAAAAACTGTTGATGATATCGAAGATATCTTCTCTCCCCCTTCGTGGCTGTCGCAGATTCTCGCAGATAGAACTCTTCTGAATCTTGTTTGGTGGACTAACAGAGGAACCCAAGGAAAGAGCACAACTGACTACGTCATACGACTTCATCAAATTGTAAGGAGAATTTGCTTATATGGCTTTCCTTGATCTCTGTTGTAACTTGGGACAGGATATCTGATGCCATGTCATGACTCGCTGGCGATTGTGTGTTTGATAGAGATATGGTACACAGTTTTTCTCGCTTTGATCTTCCCACATACCTTGCTTACGCCATTTCTATACACAAGGCACAATCAGATTCTCTGCAATGGTTGGTGGAATTTGTGTTGTTCGACAATTCTTCTTTGCAAGCAAAGTAAGATGCTTCGATGGCAGCTTGAAGCTTTTTGTTAGATTTTCAAATGACCGCTGGATATTTCTTCAAATAAGCCTGATCCTCATTTTGAAGGTTTGGATGACAATTCTGGAGGTGTGCTGAGAGTTTTGATGGCTGCAACCATAAATTTGTCAACACTTTGGGACATACCACACCTAGTGGCTAGAGTTGGTTTATTAAATTTTTAAGCTCGTTTTTTTAAAAGTTACTAAAGGAAAATAAATATGTGTTGTGATATTTAATAAAATGTAAATTAAAATATTTGTATACACTAAGGACAACCCTCCATTATATATATATTATATTATATATATATATATATATATATATATATATATATATATATATATATATATTATATATATATATATATATATATATATATATATATATATATATATTATATATATTATATATAATATATATATATATTATATATTATATATATATAATATATATATATATAATAATATATATATATATATAATATATATATATATATATATATATAATATATATATATATATATTATAATATATTATGTATCTATATTATATTATATATATATATATTATATATATATATATATATATTATATTTATATAATATATATATTATATATTAGTGATTGGGACGATTAATCGTCATGTCATCTCATTCGGCAAAAATCCGGCAATAACTTTTTTCGCAAATGCGTCATCGTCATACGTCATCGGCAAATTTCGCCGATTATTTTGCCGATTAATTGAACGCAAATATTAAAATTTTTGAATAATATTAAAAAGCTCAATAATAATAATAATAATAATAATAATAATAAATAATAATAATATAAATAATAATAAATAATAATAATAATAATAATAATATAATAATAATATAATAATAATAATAATTTCTGTGGGCGGGGTCTGTACAAGCTTTATGATTGTGTAGCCTAATTTTTATATATTATATATATAATATATATATATATATATATTATATATATTATATATATATATATATATATAATATATATATATATATATATATATAGTATATATATATATATATATATATTATATTATATATATATATTATATATATATTTATATATATATATATATATATATATATATATTATATTATATAATATATATTATATATATATTATATTTATATATATTATATATATTATTTATATATATATATATTATATATATTATATATATATATATATATATTTATATCTATATATATATTTATATATATACTTATATATACATTTTTGGCTTTAATGGTATCATTCCACATCATCTCCAGACACATATCATATACACATACTTTATTCACACCCCTCTTCTAGACAACATCTTACAGACATCCCTATCCTTATATCCATACGTGTAGGGAGAAAGAATTGGCCACATCGTATGTCCTGCGTGTCGTGGAAAGGCGACTAAGGGACGGTGGTATTTAGGTTGGCTGCCTACTCACCTTATCTTTTGCCAGGAATGCTAATGCATGCCTTGGAGACGGTCGTGATCGCAGTAAGCGCCCTTGTATCCTTCGGCGAAAATGTATGAATCGTATCTGTATATGAATTGTCAGAGGAATAATGTTGAGGAGATGAGGAGAGAGGTGATGGATGTATTAGAAAGGGCAATTTTGATTTGCTCGCTGTTGTGACTGAAACAAGATGAAAGGAAACGGTGAAATGAGTGGTGTGGTGTGAAATGTGTTGTGTTGGTGTCGAAAGGAATGAGAGGGGGATGAGGATTTGCAATTCTGAAGAGTGAGTTGTGGTAGAGAGCTATGGTAGATTTTGTGTGGGTGTATTAGAAGTCTAAAGGTTAAATTTGAGTTTGAAAAGGTCAAAATTTGTGTGGTTTGCGACATATGATCTCTGAGGTAATGTTGAAAAGAGTACGAATTTTCTGGGATAATCTGAATGATGTTTTGGAAGGGGGAAATAAGAGATTCATTCAGTTTTCATATTGCCACATATCTGCCCAATTCAGATTTTTTTTAAGTTGTCACCACCATCTCACGGGCAGAGCCCTATTCAAGGAGGGCGTGTTAGTACTCTCAAAAGTTCACCCTCTAGCGCAAATTACGCATATGAGCGCAGGACGCAGGCTTTAAAGTGACGGAGATTAAATTCAGTAGGAATACAGAAGATGGAAGAGACATTCCACAATAACAGAGGTGGGGGGAAAGAAGGAAGCACCAGCAAGCAAATAGCCTTGGAGTTACCACTGTCACCTACTGTGCGCAGATAAGCACTATTGTTGTACGAAGGCGTCGGTAAAGGTGGTGGTACGCGAGTGATTAAAGTTCCGTCGAGCACTTGCCGATGCGGTACCTATAAGATAGAGATAAAGCACCAACATCGCCTCGCAAGATAGAGGGTCAACGTGAACTGGAAAGTCAGAAATAGTCTTATAGCCTTTTTTGCCATTGACGTCGACCCTGTCGCAAAAGCCTGGTGAACGCAGAGCCCGCCCCCCCAGACTATGAGAGCAAGTTCTCCATACCATGGGGGGTGAGACCTTTGTATGCTGAGCAACTGAGAAAAGGAAAGGAAAGTCTCACAGTCTAAAAAGAAATTCGCAGTTTCTTTGAGGCCGCCTAGCAACCG
>JABUQX010012188.1:37500-52280 GCA_015478945.1 Trachelipus rathkii
GGCTTTTTTTGCTTTTTTTTTTGCTATCTTGCTCCGTGTTTGTGTGTGTTATGGGTCTAGGAATATCTGACCTCCCTTTCCTCTAAATTGTTGCATGTAGGATGTATATGGGTCATATAGTATTTTGTTTTTTTTTTTTTATATTGAAATTAAATATAATTTTTATATAATTTATTTATTATTATGAATTTTTTTTAACCATGGGGTGACAATAATTGGAACACATTCATGGGTTAACTTTGCGAAACACACGCTCATCAATGGATTTTAAATGCAATTCTATTTCCCAGACTAATTATATTTTTTCTTTTGAGGAATTTTATTAGTTATCTAACAAACTTATAAATTAATATTAAAAAATGCAATGCTACCGTTTAGAGGATGAAATTTGGTAATGCTAGAGGAGGATTAGAAGTAAGGGGGTTAAGTTAAGGATTTGGTAAGCCTGCACACCAGGTGCTGTATTGAGTTAAGTAAATATTTGTATAAATATACATATAATTTAGGTGTCCTTTTTATATATGTTATCCAGCCCATAGAACTCGAATATGAGGATTTTATTTTCGTAAAGGGTGTCTCTGGGACCCCCACCGGAGGGGGTCCTCCGAGAAACACATAGTGCCATAGAATTATGAAAGTAGAGGATATGCTTGTATTTTTCTCCACAAATTTGGTATATACACCCTTAACCAAATGGCGAAAACCTTTCCGTAAAAAACTTGGGGGTGCCCAGCCCATAAAAATAAAGGAAATGGCCTAAGTAGAAGGAAATTGAAATTTGGAAGAGTACATAGAAAAGAAAGGAGAAAAAGGAGGAAACTGGTAGAGCAACGGAGAATTAGGCACACTAGCAATAAGATAGGTATTATATATATTTAAATTTAATTTATAAATTAGATAACTCTAGAAATTAGTTTTAAGATAAATTAAGTACTGCTGTCAAGAATTTTAGCTGAAATGGCCTCCCTGGAGATTTGGAAGCACACGTTCCAAAAGTTACAAAACCATGGCATGGGAAGTTTCTACAGCTTATACCGAACAGCTATACAGAGCCTCCTATGAAGATAAAAACAGCAGATTGGCAATAAACAAATAACTAGGCACAAGGTAAACTATAGACTCTCATTTATTAAGGACGTATTTTCATTTATAATTACTAAACTCTTTCCTATAATAATTGTCTATCATAAACATATTTTTGATCTACAAAAATTCCGTTCGCATAGTTACGTTCCGTGTTTACGGTAATAATTATATATATATATATATATTATAATATATTATAATCGGTATATATACTATATATATATATATAATATATATATATATATATTATATATATTATATATTAGTATATATAATATATTTTATATATATATATATATATTATATAGATATAATATTTATTTAAGTATATATATATATATATTATATATATATATAGATTATAGGATATATATTAATAATATAATATATATTATATATAATATATATATATATATATATAATATAGTATAGATTTTCGAATTCGACCGTCATCGAATGTGGTCGCAGTGGAACCAGGAGGGAAGCAAAAAACAGTAAGGCCAGAAGGAAGAGAGATTAGAAAGAAGAAGGAAAGCCTGAAATTTTATTTTGAAAAGAAGAACATCTGAAGTTTTATTCTAGAAGTGGTCTAAAAATATATTTTCAGAAGAGAGATTGCTTTTGGTTAAATTTAACGATAACTACTAAAAAAGAAAAAAATATATTTTTTTTAATCATTCTTGAATTTTTAAAAATGCAAAATTTCTTATTTTTTAACATTTAAATTAATTTCATTTGACCAGTTTTGGCTGGAAAAATTTGCATAAATTTTTAAATTTCATGTCTTTTGGTAATTTTAGTAAATTTATTAACATAGAAATATGATGAAATAATAAAGAAGAAATTTGAAAATATTAAATTGCAGGAGGTGAAGCTGTATTCATATGAAGTAAATTATCGAAATTTTCTTCCTCTGGTGGCAAGGGGCTGAAAACCCCCTTCTACCATATTGTTCTTTTCGTGAATGGTGGTGATATTTTTTCGTATTTATCACCGCACTCAAACCCCACCTGACCTTGCAACCATGCTTGGAAATGTGCATAAAGTATAAATAAATAAATAAAAAGTTATATATAATAAATATATATATACTACTATTAGTATATATATATATACTATACTTATATATACTATATATATACTATACTATATATATATATACCATAATATATATATATATTATATATATATATATAGAGTTATTCATATATATATATATAAATATATATATAAAGTTGTATATCAATCAATAGAAATGTTAATATAAATCACAAATTATATATATATGATATATTATATATATATATATATATATATATATAGATATATATAATAATAATATATATATTATATATATATATTATATATATATATTATATATCTATAATACATGTGTAAGTGTAATTATATTTTTTAATTTTTTTTTTGTTTTTTTCAGAACTATTTATTTATATTCTATTGTATGTAAAATATTTTAAGTAAATTTTTTTTATTTATTTAATTAACTTGTATCTTGGTGTATTCAATTGAATCACTGATAATCGTGAAAAAAAGAAAGAAAAAATTTATTGAAAGAAATTATATAACATATATATATATTTAGTATATATATAGTATATAGTCTAGTCTTATATATCTATAGTAATATATACCTTGATATTAATATTATATGATATGATTATATTAGGATATATATATATATTATATCGATATTTATTATAAATATATAATATATATATATATATCGGCATATTTGTAGATACTGTATTGTGACTTTTTTCTGAAAAAATTTTCTAAGTTCAAAAAAGTTAAGTAAAGATTTTAAGAAAATTCTTTAGTGGCAAGCTTCTGGAATTATGCAGAAGCTTGCCACTAAAATAATTTTTTCTTAAAAAACTAAACTTAACTTAGCTTTTCTGAACTTAGAAATTTTTTTGAACTTAGAAAATTTTTTCAGAAAAAAGTCACAGTACAGTATCTACAAATATGCCATAAATATCGATGTACAGTATATAAATATATATCGATATAGGTATATAAATATATATAAATAATTGGAAATATATATAAATAATATTAATATATATAAATATCATCATCCACCTTCTTTCCCAAGACTGGGGGTAAGGTGCGTACCATGCACCAGAAACAGAAAGTAGTAGAACATGACACAGGTCAAAAAGAAAGCCCAGCCTTACTGCCCCCTTTATGCCTATTAGCGAGAACTCGTCCCAGTCAGAAAATCCACCCTAGAGCTTCACAGGACTGAGACTGACCCTCACTATGGCATCTCGTCTGTGTGGGGTTCATCCCTTGGCCCAGGTGGGCCATAAATAATCAGAAACAAATCAGAAAAAATATCGATAGTTTTATCCCTACAAAAATGCTCAAATTAACTGCCTTTTTTTTTTCGGATCATAATTTTTTATATTATTAAAAATATACATTTAAAATGTACATTAATTGGTAAAAAAAAAAAAATTGAAAGAATTTTTTGATACCATTTTGTAAATTAAAAGTTTCTAGTTTTAATACAATAATTATGTAATATTTATTCACCTCATTTAGACTATTACCAGACAGTGTTGCCAAGCCTCTCTCATATAAATTTAATCAATCTACAAAAAATATTTTTTTGTTTTAGTTTTAGGACAAATTAAGTTAAGGTTATGATAGGTTTTTTTAAATATTAACATTAAATCCTTATCTACTTAACCAAGCTTCTCATAACCTTATTAATTTTTCGAACATAAAAAGAAATACATGAAAACAATGAATAATGTTGCTTATAGAAATAATGTAAATTTGGCAGTTTTTTATTAACATTTGGCAGAATTACTTCTAGGAAAATCAAAACATCAATTTTTTTTAGAATCTTTTGAACTCAACTATTACCAAATAATGTTCTAAACCAATTATTTGAGTTTTTTTTATTTATTTTCATACTTTTTATGTTTAGTTTTAATAAGAATGTAAAAAAATAGACTATAATAATGCTGCAAAAAACATATTCAGTTCTTGAAATTAGGCCTTGCACCTTTGATTAGGGATAGAACTATCAATATTTTTTTCTATTATCAATATATTAATATATTTTTTTTATACAATTTGTAGTTTATATGATTATCAATGATTTGATTGTTTTACATATTATATATATATATATATATATATATATATATATATATATATATATATATATTATATTATATATATATATATATATATATATATATATATATATATATATATAATATATTATATTATATATATATACTTATTAGGGCTGTATCTGTTATAGAACAATCATGATAGCTCTATGAATATGGTCTAGGACCGCAATAGCATCAAGAAGGTTATGATAAGTTTTAAGTACCTATTCTTATCTATAGTATAAGGATTTAAAATACTATATATATTCTATATGATATTTTAATATCTTATATCAGGCAATAAATTATCTTTCCTAAGCAAATTACAGCAGATGGAGTTAACTTGAGTCGTAAAGGTGTTGAGCTTTCAGTACCAGTTTGGAGACCTTGTTTAGCAAAAAACTAGTAAAGTTGGGGGTGGTGGGCTTAAATCTGGATACAAATAATTATAGCAAGTAACTGTAATAGTGGGGAGATAAATAAAACTAATGTTGTTACAGGTTTAAATAAATGATGATAGCAATAAAAATAACGGCAAGCATTTCGAGTATCAAATGTTTTTACACAAATGCTCATAGCCTTTAGAAATAAAAAAGATGAGCTGATTTAGTTATACCATAAATGAGATCTAGACATTATTTGCATAACTGAGGCATGGGTTTAATGAAGAATTATATGGGACTCCTTTCAGGAACTATGAAAAATAGAGGTATTACTTCAACTTTATTATACCCCAGAGTGAGACGGAAAGTTAAGGGCATTGGAATGAGTGTGGACGGCTAAGATATTAAAGAGCGAATTATTCAATCTTGAAGTACTAAATGACCAGACTTTTAAATTAATCATGATATTGAATCAGTGTGGGTGGATATCCTATATACAATAAATCATATAGAATTAGGGGCATTTTATAGACCTCCTGCCCAGAGTCAAGAATTAGATGCTGAAAAATTGTGAACGAAATTGAGACAGCATGGCCACAGTAATGAAAAAAGGTATAGTCATAATGGGTGATTTTAATTTTCCTGGCATTCATTGGGATTAGACCTTGTCTAATATGGACCGTATTAGTTCTGCATTCATAAATTTGTACTAAGATAACTTTTGACCAGAATGGTCCAAGAACCCACAAGATACGATGACCAACTAAAATTAGATTAAATGTTTAAACTAATGATGAAAGTTATGGTGGATGAAAGTTAAGAGTATTGATGAGAATTTAGGACTTTAGTGACCGAGTAATATAATTAGATTTAATATGAATGTTATATCTGGGCCCAATGCAAGTTCATAATAAAGGAAAAGATCATAGATTTTCCGAAATGGCGATTTTACCAAATTTTCGAGACATGCTTAGTAGTAACTGACCTGGATAAAGAGTTTAAGACCAAAACTGTTTATCATGTGGGAACATTTTTAAACAAATTTTAATAAATATTCGGTCGGTATGTTTTAAAGATAAACCCATTAGGGTGGCGAAGAGAAAACCATTTTGGTGCAATCAGAGATAAGAGAAGAAAAATTAATGGAAATATGTTAGGAGGTGTTTTAAAATATTTCAAGGGTAGTAATAGGGACATGATTTAGAAAATTATAGGAAAAAATAGAAAATGAACTTAACCAGTCAACCTCCAAGAAAAGGAAAGAAGAGAGGCAGAATTATTTAGCAGGAATAGGTAATAAAACCTGAAGAATTTTTTAGCTTTTATAAATTTTAAAAGTAAGAATAGGGGACAATTGGTCCAATTAAATTGATGAAAATTTAGTGCATTCAGATAAGAAGTTTGGTCAACATTTTCAATGCTTATTTTGCTTCCGTGTTTACAGAGGATAAAGATTAGATAATAGTTCTTGTATGGCATGTAACAAATAGACTTAACAGAATTTGAATTTGATGTAAAGGATATTAAACGTTTATTAGAACATATTGACCAAAGTAAAGCTGCAGGCCTGATGGTAAATATATGGTAAAATTCTGAAAGAGGGTAGTTTAAGCATTGCAACGGCACTGTATTTGATTTTTAAGCGAATCTATAACTTGGTGTATGGTACCAATGACTGGAAAACAGCAATTGGTTGTGCCTTTTATAAGAAGGTAGTACCAGGAAGATTTGGGAAATTATAGGCCAAGTTAGCTTAACAATCTCTGGTTGTAAAAGGTTCTGGACAAGTTACTGAAAGGAAGGTCATATAGGAAAATATTTAGAAGATAAAAACGTGTCCCATGAATCCTATCCTGTAGTTAGTGTAGGGAAGGAATAATGTCAGACAAAGACCTTTCTCTAGAAGGAATTTACATGGAATAATTACTGACTGCAATTGAACCCGAGGAGATCCAGTTGGGATATTGTATAATTAGACTTTAAAGTAAAGCTTTTGATAAGGTTCCCGACATCACATAAGGCTGATGAAAAAAGTGAAATTGCAGAGTGGTAAGAAGTTCTGGAGTGCTTCTCTGTTGAAGCTTAAAGACCCGCTGTTGGCGAAATAGAAAACAAGATGTGTACAACTAATGGGAATAAATCATCATGGGAAATAGTGAAGAGTGATGTCCCACAGGTTCAGTGCTGGGGCCACTAATTGTTCCTCATATATATCAGTGATTTTTAGACCAGGGACTTAAATGCAAAGGTTTCTAAGTTTTGCAGATGATACTAAATGTTTGCCACACTCAGTTAGGAAATAGTGAAAGGATGCATAAAAGATTCAAAAATGATCTTGAATAAACTTCTTGGGTTGGCAGATAAGTGGCAAATTAATAAATTTTAATAGTAAAAAAGTGTAAGGGTTCTTCACCTAGGTTTACTCAAATAAAAAGTTTTAACTACGATTATAGGAATGGGAGTGGCTTGAGTCTGTGGACCAAGAAACAGATTTAGGTGTGATTATAAGCAGTAATTTGAAGTAGCTAATCAATGTTGGAAGCTAGAAATAAAGCTAAATAAGATGCTTGGGCATAATAATCGCAATGTTGTTTAACAAAAACAAGGAAGTAATAAGTAAACTGAATAATATCTATCTTAGGTCTGTAGTTGCGTATTTGGTGCAACAAGGTTCATTGGGATCCTTTTATTTTAAAGAAAGACCATTGATATGCAAAGAAGAGTCCGCCTCAACGTAGAGCAACAAGGATGTTTTCTGGGTTTGAAGGTAAGAGCTAAGGGGAGAGAAGTTTGAGAAAGGAGTTAGGAGAGATAGGTTGCCAGTAGAAAAAAAATGGCGAAATCTACAGAGGGGACTATGAATACAAGTCATACAAAATATTTTACATCTATTGATAACAAAATAGAAGACCAATAACAGTTTTTCATAGTAGATATCTTGTAACGTGAAGAAATTTTCTGTTTATAAACAAAATTAAGAAGGAAAGTATTTTATTTGCTATAAGAAAACATGCATTCAGTAATAGGGTTGGTTAATTTTGGAAATAGTCAAATGCGCCAGAAGAGGTTGTTAGAGTGTGAACTCGATTATTGCAAATTAAGAAACTGGTTTAGTTTCGTTTATGGATGGGTGGGTATCATATATCTTAATTGACGAAGCCAAATTGGCGAGGTTTTAGTTACAGCAGTTATTGTTAGATGGCATGTGTGACATAAATTAGGTAATAATGAAAGGTAAATGGCTATGTCAAATTATAATAGGTAGTATTATTCAATAGATTTGTTATTATTTACAATTGGTGGATTTGTAGTACAACAAATTGACAAAGCCGCTAGGGTGCTTTGTCGGAATTTGCATGAGCACCCTAAAGTTTGGTGTAGTGGGTTGACTGGGGCAGTCTCCATAGGCTCAGAGCATTTTTTAACTAGTCTTATTTTTCTCTTTGTTGTTTAATGAATACCTAGAGAAATTATTCTTAGCCATTACTTTGGTGATTGTTCTAATAGTGGAATACAGCCCCATCTTATATATATTATATATATATATATATATATATATATATAATATATAATATTTATATATATATATGATATTATACTATATTTATATAATATAGTATATTACCATATTATATAGTATTATATAGTATATATATAGATATACCCTATATATATATATATCTATAGTAATAGTGATATTATATATATAATTATTAATATATTATATAATAAAAGTTATAAAATAGAATATATCCGAGTATATATATATGTATATATATCAATTATTGATAACATAAGAAATTTGTTTTTGAAAATATAATAATGCTATTGATATATTGATAATCAGAAAAAATAATCCGAAAGGAGTTTATTTATCCCTACATGAAATGAAGAGACATAGATATTAATGAGTTGGAGGAGTATGCCTTTTTTGTAAGTGTTAGTGGCCAATAAAGTGCTAATGGAGAAGGTCCTTCTTGTGTGCAGTCCAGTAGCAAATTTGGATTTTGTCTCAACATTTTTCATCAGTTAGCGTCGGGCGGGGTGACCAGGCCCGCCTCTTTAGGAGTGGTGATTCGGTCCACTCTAAATAAAATAAATATAATAAATAAATTAAAAAAAATATTACCATAAGAGAAATGGAATAATGTTTAATATAACCACAGCAAGTAGTACACAAGTTTTTATTTTAGATCAATCTTTATATAGTATAAAGTTTTTATTTTAAAAATGCTAGAAAATTAGGGTACAAAATGTCCTTACCAAGGATTAGAATTTTCCATCTTTGAAAAGAGTGGAGCCTATTATTATTCTATAACTTGTTATAAAATGAAAAATTGTTGGATCAATTTTAATTATTTTTTCAGTGGATACACTCGCAGTAATGTTAGCTTAAAACTGGTAAAAGTATAATTCTTTGTATGCCAAAAACAATCATTAGTAGGCAAAAAAAAACTACGGGGCCTAATTTGGTCCGATTCACCCCACCTTTTGAGTTCATACAAATTGAATGGAGGGGTGAATACAAGACCACCACATGTTTTTTCTGTAATTTCTTGACCTGGCGGTTATTATGTCAAGCACATATAATTATGTATTACGTCATATATATTTAATTACAATAGTAATAAACACGAGGCTTGTTACTTTATATTGTAACGTATATAATTAAGATAACTAATGATGAAATATGTCTTAGATATAAGAAACACCACCACCTGGAATATCTGCACAAATAAGTGTCAATATTCTTGTGAGGCGCGCCAGAGAGGTGAACAGAACTCTACCTCTATAGATGAATATACCCCTAGACTATTATATTTCATACATCTATAATTTGATTCATTGCTCTATTCCACTATATACACAGGAATTAGAATCATGATTAATCACATAACCTATTATTACTCCATTTTTCCTAGAGAGTATTTTTACAGAATAGTGATGAATATATTACTCACCATCCAAATAAGTTGAGAATTTCTCGTATATAATGTAAACTGTATGTAAACTAGACTCGAATTTAGACGAGAGACATTGATATGGATCTTTTTTAATTGCTATGGCTCTTTCCTTGAGTTGAGCCAAAGCTTTTGACGGGTTTCCTCTCCCGAATTATGGTAAGGTCTCGCCAGCTTCACGCACTAGCACATCGATTCAGCGCATGACGCTAGCGTGATTTGATCTCAACCTATATTACTCAATAGCTGGTATGACTTAGATATTATATTAATTATGTGGAGAAGTATGTTTGTGCTGGCACTTCTTGATCTAGACTAAATATAGGGCTCATAATTCTTATGACACCAGCAAAATACATATTATAGAGTTGCGCAAAAATAGTGCTATACCACGTGCCGGGAGAGTCTGGAGATCTCGAAGTTATGCCGTAAGGTTGAGTTCGAGTGCTACCCCGCAACCGATGCTTAACAACTAAACAAGACGGTATCCAAGATTGGTGTCCCTGACACGTTGTTTCCTATTTTTATGCCAAATAACGTATGTTGTTGCTTATGTTCTTCGATGATGTACAGATACTCTTAACTGTATAAAATCCTTTGAAATTTTGATTTTTTTGGTGTTAAGGGATCTGCTGGCAAAAATTTTTTGTTCGAGCATATTCTCTCACAGAGTTTAGTCCGTTAAATACTCTTTTAATCACAATTTTCATATAAATGATTTTCCTCTCGGAGACAAGATATATAATAACAAATAATACATTTCTTAAATCTGAGTTCTTTTCTCTAATCTCGCCACTCTGTTATACATTTCTCTCTTTAATTTCTAATATATACTGAGGTATTCATTTTTGGAGTCAAAACGTAAACACATTTTGGGATAGCTCTCTAATAAACATTTTCACTTCTTGTATCATCATCTTTCCTGGCCTCTGGGAACACGAGAGAAAGTAATATATCGTCTCTTTGTTCCTTTCATTATTATCAATTAAAGGTTTTTTTAACATCCTCTGTTTGACTTTGCAAGCAAGATTAAATATTTCTCTCAAAATTTAAATCTCTTTCTTTAATAAATATTTCGTCTTTATTTTGCATTTGGATGAATATTCTGCTCACATATTTGTCATTATTTGGAAAAAGATTCTTTCAGTAGAATTGATGATCACCTTCTACAAAGTTGTTGTGGGGATTTCTGAAGGACACTATTTTTCTAATAATGGGTGAGAGAGGAGCATTTTAACATGTCTTTCCACACTAGTTTATGAGTATTGAGGACAAATTCTAAACGGAAGTAGTTAACTCCTATATGGTTTCCATTGCTTTCAAACCCGAAAAAGTAACCACCTTCAGAAATACTTAGATCCGATCCAGTTTCTGCCTTGACTTCCATATATTTCGGCGAACGCTAAGATTTTAGGACCATGGCCATCTTTATAATATCTGTCTATTATGGATTTATAATAATTAAAAATTTACTATGTAAGGTAGACTTGTTTACTGAATGAGATGTGGTCACTTTCGCTCAACCAATAATACCTTTAATATAGACTTTGAGTGTTCATCAAGCGTACATATATACTACCCAAGATTAATTATCACATTCCAGCATGAACTATTATTGTTTAATGTCCCTGATGTCAAGTAAATCGAACTTATAGCACCCACGCTCACCACCTGCGAATCCAACACCATTTCAAACATACCAAAATCAGAAAGAAACATAGTGGTCAAAATGTGTAAAATCACGTTCACTCCTACAAAGCGTTGAGTTAACGTCCACTGTCCCAATACTGAATGTAGACTAGAATCTCCTCGTGTCTTGCAAATATAAAATATTAACTTTTGGTGAGATACATTGCTTTGAGAATCGGAGGCGAATCTCTTATATACACACACTGTGGTTACAATTACAATTATGTGAAGAAATATCAGTCCACTTTGGTTTTCAGGTCTGGGCATTAGAACAGTAGGCCCCTCGTAAACAACCTAACTGATAAGAGTTGAGGAATCGCAGAGGAATATAACAAAAACGGATTGATGATTGAATAGCTCAATTTAATTAGCCCAGATACTAGGCTAATTTATTAGAGTCCGAAAAAATAGCTTGGTTTTTTTGTTTGTAACAACACATATTAACATCTTACAAAGAGACTTTTAAATGTGATAAATTGAACTGTTACGTGATATATTTTTTAGATTATATTTCACAGTAATCTGTTTATTTGGATAATTGGCTTAAACTAATATGAAATGTATTAAATTAATACATAGACAAAACAAAGGAGCGCACATAAGGCACTTAGTGACGAGGCCACGTGAACTAGTAATCCGAGCACCACTCTTTTTAGAAATTTTTCCCTTCGCCTACTATTTTATCCTCATTTTAGCCTAAGTCGAGGTTAAAAACCCACTATTACACATGAAGGGTGATACAACTTGTAAAATAGAACACATTCAACAGCGGCTGAAAAATGAAAGACCCACTGATCCCTGCTAATATATACGTAATTGGATCTTGCTCGAGGGATGATATATATATATATATTTGAATTGGTACTGTCACTATCTATTTCGTCTTCTTTGTAGGTTTAAGTACAATCTTTGGACACACATTATGTTAGAGTAGTTATAAAAACTAATTAACGTTAGGAGTTCTGACATGAGCGTGAGAATATTTAAAATCTGCCCCATAAACATATTTATTATAATATATATATATATATATATATATTAACCGCTATATATAGTATATATATATATAATATATATATATATATAATATATATAATATATATATATTATTTATAATATATATTTATATATTTATATATATTTTTAATATTATTTTATATTTAAATTAAATTAAATATTTGGTCTGAGGGGATTGTATTTGCACATTATGAGATCGATTTTTTCTCCTCCCCTTTTTTTTTTTATTTTTATATTTTTTTTTATTGCACTTCGTTTTATTATGTTTTTATTATTAATTTATTTTTTTCAATTTTTTTCATTTTTTTAATTAGCAGATTTAAATTCAGGGTTGGGTTCCATATATCTTGTGATTTTTTGGGTTTGAATTCTGATTTTCTTCAAGATCTGGATGGAAAATAAATTTAATGGTAATAGAGAACCACTTCTCTAAACAGATTTTGAAATTTTATTGTAAATTTGCAAATGATTATGTGAGATCTTTCTTATAGGGTTTGTTCCATCAAATTCCGACAAAAAAAAACGTAAAAAAAAATCAAAAAAAACGTAATTTACTTTTTTTTTTTTTTGGTTTTCTGAGATTGCCTTATTAAAAATTTTGATAATGTAAATGTTTTGACGAAATATTATTCACAATATTATATATATATTCTTAATATATATATTTATATATATATCATATTATTTATATATATATATATTAATAATATGATTAGTATATATATTAGTATATATATAATATATATAATATATATATTTATATATATACTATGAAGTGACTAAATTAAGTATATTATATATATATATATATATATATATCATATATTTATATAATATATATTAAATATATACTATAATATATCTATATATATATATATATTAAATTTATATATTATTATAATTATATATTTTATGAGTATATATAGTATATATATTATATATATAGTATTTAATATATATATTATTATATTAGTATAATACTATATTATATAGTACTGATATTATTGTAAATAGTATTTTTATATTTATATATAATTATAATATATATATATATATATATATATATATTATAATATATAAATAATATATATATAATATAATACACCCTAATATATATACAAAAAAATACATTAATAGTAATACTATATATATATATATATATATTATATATTATAATATATATATATATATGATATATATATTATATTATATATATATTAGCACTATATATTATAATATTATATATATATTAGTATATATATTATTTTGATATATTATATATATATTTAGTATATTTTATATATATATAATATAGTATATATATATATTTTTAATTATAATTATAATATTTATAGTAATATATATTATTTATATTTATTTATTTATAGATATAACTTTTATGTAGTTTATGTTAAATTGCATTAGCAAGAATTAATAATAATATAATATACTATAATATTTAATTATATTTTATATTATATATATTATATTATTATATTTAATAATTATATCTATATTTTTATTATTATATATATATACTATATTGATATATATATATATATATTACCTCTATTATATATATTATATATATAATATAATATATATATATTATATATATATATATATATATTATAATTATATATATTATATATAATTATATATAGGTATATATGTATCACACCTATATATATATATATATATATATATATATATATATATTATATATTATTATAAATATTTATAATATATATATAGTATATATATTTATCATATAATACTATATATAATATTATTATAATATATATATATATATATATTATACTATATATACTAATATATTATATATATATATATATTATTAGTATACTTATATATGTATATTTATATATTTGGTATTCATCACGACGCTATATATATAGTATTAATATTATTATATATATTATATATATATAATATGTTTATATTATTAGTTAGATTATATCTATATTATATATTATATATTTATCCTCTATATATTATATATATATCTACTATAGTATACTATTGGTTATATGATAGTAATTATGATTGTATATACGTTATATACATAATATTACGTATTATTAAATATAATATATATATATATTATTATATTATTATAATTATATAAATTATATATATTATATATTTACTATATTTATATATTATAGTAATTATTATTATAAATAATTAATTAACCTCTATATATAGTATATATATATACTATATGTTTATATATATAAGTAATATATATTATGTTAATATATAGGTCTTATTTATATATATATATATATAATATATATATATATAATTATATATATATATATATATTTTATTTTAGTATTATCCAGATTATATAAGTTATTTCTTGATATATTATAAATATATATATATTATATATATATATATACTAGTATATATATTATATAATATTATATATTAATATATATTTATATATATATATATTATAATAA
>JABUQX010012189.1:0-2500 GCA_015478945.1 Trachelipus rathkii
TCTTCTGTGATTATTTCTTAAAAAACCTAAGACTTTGGACTTACCCAATTAGCATAATTGTATCACTATCACTGACTTCTCAGAAAGTGGTGGGAAAGATGGAAAATAATTTACAGTTTCATCGTTGAGTGACATGTATATTATCACCTTTTTTTATGTTTTTTCGTGCTGTCAACATTTCAGCATAATTTTCTAATGTGCATCTTATTTATTCATACCCCCGAGATAATTTATATTCCGGATCGCAATGAATCAGTCTTGAATGGGTAGAATTCAAGTTAAATTCAAAGCCACACCTGCCTTTTTAAAGAAAGGTTTGGCTGTGTAGAAGCATCAAGATGCATAGGGTTGCATTTTAGGTCACTACTGCAAGGGGAAAATTTACCGAGTCACGCATTGCCAGGACGCAAAATCAGGGAGAGTTTGCCCATTCCATCTTGGGCAAACATCTTTTTATCATTTGGCATCCTATTTTTAAAAGGAGTGCTCATCTTGACATCTTATCTCATTGCTTTTTAATTTATTATTTTGGCCATATTAAGCATGTTAATGGGTCACAATATTAGTGTTATAAGAGAGGTTTTTTCCACCCCTTGTTAGTCTTTATCTGTTTATATTATAAATTATAAATAATTCACTACTCAACAAAGATTTTGCCACATAAATGAAAACGGTTGTTTCTAGTCAATTTTAAAAAAATACTAAATATCCTTCCCAGTTACGTAAAATTTGAAAAGACCCTATTGCGTAATTTTTTGATGTCGAAGAATTTTTGTTAACTGGAATTTCTTCAACTTGATGCAAGGAATATCAAACAAAAGTCATATCCAATATCGCTTCCTAAGGATTCAAGACTCCAGAGTTTCATGTGTAACATGGGTAACAAAATTTTATGAAGAAATCTTTCGTTTTGGTTTATTCGTCAAGTTAAATTATGGTGTCAAGGTCAGACATTGCCCAAACAACGGAGACCTTTCTGTGCTTTTTGTATGAAGAAATAAATTTGGGAAAGGTCCCTGACCAAAATAATATTTTTAATGAACTTCCCTCCCCTTTATGTGTAAGTGCTGAAACATAGAACTAAGGAGAGGCTTTCATTGTTAAAAAATTTACTCACTTTGCAAATTTACAACTTTAGTTTTTGTTAAAAAAGTAACTTGCAGGGTTTAGCGATAATACAACTCATATCATTTTCTTTATTGCTGTCTATCATAGTGAATCTCCACCCCAGTATCTACGGTTCATAGAGTGCAGTCAGTAAAAAGAGATAATAATAGGGCAAGATCCAATATTTTGCTCGGGCGTAGCCTAAATTTCCGCCCCCTAAAAATGGACATAAAATTCGGAATTTTCAGCCGATTTTGACTATATAAACAACAAACTGTAGCTTTTTTTGCCCTCTCAAACGTTGTTTTCCGGTGTTTTTCTGTGTCTGTAGTCATTCTTTCAGAATTTTAAATTTTTCAAAACCCATGTTTTTGACATTCTTCGTATCAACTTCCAGAATTTTTTTCTGAAATGACTTCAAACTTGAAATATGCATAGATAGGTCCATTACCTACAAAAGTAGAGAAGTACTTTTTCTATTTTTTTGAGTTTTGTGCTCAGCGTTGTCCAATTTCCAAACCCACTTTTTTTGGGATTTTGAAATGAAATATTGGGAATTTTTTTTTATTCTTGTCCGATCAACATCAAATTTTCAGGGATTATATAGTCGGGCAAAATGCATCTCTTTTACTTAGATAAGTTTTTGTATACTCAAAAGAAAATTTTTTAAAAAATTTTGAAATTTTTTTTTTTTTTAATTTGTTCCAAGAACAAATGCAAAACTAATGCATATACAAAGAAATTATCTAAGTAAAAAATGTGCATTTCCCCCGACTACATATGCCCTGAAAATTTCATCCACTTCCCCTGAACAGAAAAAATATTATCGTAATTTTTCATTTCAAAATCCAAGAAAAAGTGGGTTTTATAAATTGGACAACGCTGAGCACAAAACTCAAAAAATTGAAAAAGTACTTCTGTACTATTTTAGGTAATGGACCAATCTATGCATGTTTCAAGTGTGAAGTCATTTCGGAAAAAATTCTGGAAGTTGATACGAAGAATGTCAAAAACATGGGTTTTGAAAAATTGGAAATTCTGAAAGAATGACAACAGACACAGAAAAACACCGGAAAACAACGTTTTAGAGGGCAAAAAAAAAGCTATAGTTTGGTGTTTATATAATCAAAATCGGCTGAAAATTCCGAATTTTATGTCCATTTTTAGGGGAGGGAAGAAATTTAGGCTACGCCCGAGTAAATTATTGGATCTTGTCCTTATTAATTTAATTAATTAATAATAAAACAAACGTTCTGATGATATGATAAGGATTATGTTATATACAGACCTAAAAACTATTACTGAAGAGGAATTAAACCACAAGAATTGTATTCCAATGATATATATATTATATAATATATATATATATATATATATATATATATATTATATA
>JABUQX010012189.1:7500-10000 GCA_015478945.1 Trachelipus rathkii
GCTATAGGACAATAGTTAGAAGGATTAGAGCGGCTTCCTTTTTTCGGAATAGGTTGGACATGTGCGTGTTCTAACACTGGGATAGTGCTAGTATTGAGACAGAGAGTATAGTTTAATTGAGGGTTGGCGTCAAGCTCAGAAGTAAATCTCTGCAAAACATAAAGAATCCATCCATTCCGCCCTCCTTCCTAACGTATTATAGATTTCAGGAGCCCGATGGACCCGATCAAATGTAAATCACAGGACAAAGACATAGGGACACCTGAGAGGAGAAAGAGGAAGGAGGAGAAAGGAGGAGGAGGAGGAGGAGGGAATGCCAAATAATCGTCGAGGGTTGAGTTAGAGAAAATAGGAGCCGAAGAGATTGGCCTTTCAGTTGGGAGTTAGCAACAGAGCCATCAAATCGAATAAGAGGGGAAAGGATGATTTGCAGAGGTTGTTAGAGATGTTTTTGGCAAGAGGCCAGAAAGATTTGTCAGTAAGGAGAACCAGGAGTTAGGCAATACACTTCGTTTGTGAAAGCCCGCTTGCTCCGTCGAGAGGTAATCTCTGCAACGATATCCAAGTTTGAGTGAAAATTAGTCAGAGTGATAGGAGAGCGAGAATTTTTCCACTCCCGATATCCCGCTATCTCTAGCCTGAATGGCCAGAACAAGCACGATCGAACCAAGGATTATGAAGAGAGAAAGATTAGTCGAAGAAGGAATGAACCTGCTCATCCCGTCAACGATTACAGCTGCCACCTTAGTGGCAGAAGCCGAAGCGTCATCAGAGTGAAAGCAGTCATTCCAATTAAAGTTAAGCGTAGAAGCGACGCAAGGCCCCCCCCCAATCACCCGATCAAAGTGCCAGAAAAAATGCATAGGGCAGGATGGAGCTGTTGGAAAGAAAGTATTAAAGTTAAGAGATAAAAGGTTGTGGTCAGATTTACCAATATAGGAGCGAAGGTGGTGTATTTATAGAGAGAAGGACTAGTGGTGAAACAGAGGTCAAGTGTGTTCAATGAATTGGTTTGGGACGATCCGGAATATGTGTAGGTCTTTTGAATTATTGCTCCAGATCGTTGAGAATGCTGAATGATTCGGCTCCTTCCCACCTAAATTAGTATGAGAGGACCCCAAACCATTTAGTATTGTGTATCATTGAAAGTCGCCGCTAAATTAGGAGGAACCCCCCCCCCTCAGTATTTGGATGAGAAGATATAACGTCTCGTGAGAAGTAGTAAGATATTAAAAAAAAGAGTGAAAATCTGTTCTGTTAGGGGAAGTAGCAGAAGCACAAGATTATTGTAAGTATGAATGAGAAAGATTTTGAAGTCTCAGAACATCGAAGTTAGGAGATTCGAGATTCACGGACGTTTTAATGCGTATAAATGTTTACATAGGCACATCCTCCACCCTTCAGACGGAAATGATAATGATATATATAAGTATATATATAATTATATATTTTTATAAATATATATTTCAACATATATATATAAACATATATATATAATATATATATATATATATATATAGTATATATATATATATATATATATATATATAACACGGAAAAGAGGGAGAGAGACTATTGTTATAAAAGTCATCAGTAGAAGATAAAATATTAAATACCTTTTCGGCGTTTTCTCCAAAATTTTGGTGAAGTTGGTGATGTATCCAAAATCTCTGATGCTGATTTTTTCTGTTTCGTTTACCTTGAAAATAAAATTAATCTATTATTATCAAGTTATGTGTTAGACAGAGAGAGAGAGAGAGAGAGAGAGAGAGAGAGAGAGAGAGAGAGAGAGAGAGAGAGAGAGAGAGAGAGAGAGAGAGAGAGAGAGAGAGAGAGAGAGAGAGAGAGAGAGATCAAAGTGAAATATTTAGAGGAACTAGGATAGCATTCTTAATAACATTGACTTCAGTTATTTTTCCATCCATCCATCCATCCATCCATCCATCCATCCATCCATCCATCCATATATCAGCCTCCCCTCGGCTCCCCACAGACTGGGGTGTGGAGTGCGCAAACTAACACCAGAAATAAAATAATTAAGTAGAAGACGATGATCTTAGTCAACCAAGAAACCCCCCCCCCCCAATACCAACTCTCATACCGATGAGTGCGAGCCTGTCGTAGCCATCATCCGTTCTAAAGCTTCATCCACCTCGACACATCCCCACTGTGGCATCTCGTCAGTGTCGGGGTTCATCCCCTGGGCTAGACCTACAATCAGGGCTCCTAGGAAAACCATACCATTCACTCACTCCTTTCAAGCACCATCCCTCTAGCATGATGAAACTCACATTTCTTTTTCCTTCAAACACTTTAAACTGACTCAATCCAATTTCTCTTTGGTTTCCTAGCCAATAGCTTCCCGACACACTTACCTCTTTACAACGGCTTAACCAATCGACTACCATCCTTCCTTTCCAAAATAACCAAACTTCTTAATACGACTCATTTATTTTCTCATTTACTCTTTCAGTTACACTAAAAAACTCCCTAATACTCT